>RXPK01004241.1:0-82624 GCA_004143645.1 Protaetia brevitarsis
TTAGTTCGAGTGCTATGACGTTTCCCAGTATATAAGTTGTCGTTTATAACACTGCGTAGGCTTTCTGGTCAGTTCAGTTATCCTGAAGAAGCTGTTAGTTAGTTATCGTCGTTTATAACTTTTTCCAACTTCATCATATACAAACTATTTACTAGTTGTAAAATATTGTAAAACATTTTACAATATTTTCTAGAAGATTGTGTTACAATATTTTATTGTTTTTTTTGTAACTCCGATATACGAAACTGCAGCAATGTTGTTCTAAAATTTCGCACAATAGTAAAAATTCTTAATTACTACAATTTTTGTCCAACAGTGAAGTGTGTAAATATTACTATGCGGATTTTTCTCTGTATAAAAAAGCGCAGATACCTATGTTTACATATTTTCGATATTCCGAACGAATTGTTAATCTGAAGAATATTTTACAGTAATTAGTTCGGAGACCTTGATATTTCCTGTATTCATTTTTTTATTTTATTTTTCTCATTATCTATGGATGGCAAGAAAGAATGGCACCTACTTTTCCTTTATTAATAGGACCCACCAACTTAAATTTATTTTTAATTCTCATATACAGGGAACCGCAGCTAAATGCGATATAAGGTATGTAAATAACAGGCATAGTAACGTGATTGGTTCATAGCTAAATTAGCGGCAGGTGGGATGAGTACGGTAAAAGTTCAAGTCAATCAAGTGTGATTCTATATCATCATACTGAACTGTGGTTCTATTTATGCACAGTCACCGATATAAATATTTAGCACCATCAAGGCTTCGAGTCAATCGTTCGAGTGCTAAATATTAATGTCGGCGATTGTACAAGCAAGAAAATATTCTTTCTGAATTGATAAATTTCTTGATAATTCAATGCTCTGGCTTCTTAAGCAATTTTTGGCCAAACTGTAAAAAAAAATATATACCATGGGTTCAAATCTCGACCTAGTCAACTGTGATTGATCGTCTTTATCAGAGTCGATAAATTGTATGTTATTGGAATATTTCTAGTAGAATTATTTTGCACGCGTAATCAGAATTTTTTTGTTACAATTCAGAACGTTAATGACAAATAAGGATTTCAAATCGGGAAGAATTTCTTAGATATGAGAGTTGTGTATTGTTGATATTTTATGAATTCAGCGTTAAGCGCGTGGCAGGTGTTTAGATTTTGAAATAATGCCGCTAGAATTGCAATCATTTCGAGATGGGCGAAATTTGAATTAATACCTGGAGGGATATATTTACGTTATTTATTTATAAAGAGTTTAAGTCACTTCTAAAAGCGTACAACGCGAGATTAGTTTAAATTTAAGCTGTATTTCAGCTGTGTACCTGGAAAACACAAAGGAGAAATCAAACAATTCTTGTTTGTTAAAATAGATTTAGGGAGTTTGTTTACTTTCACCAGTTTGTTCTTTTATACCTGGGTTTAAATTCTTTAAAATTAAACTAGTGGGAAATGTTCTATCGCCTCATCCGCTCACGTGTGAGCGTATTCGTAGATAACATCCTTCTTGAATCGACATTTTAAAAATATATCGCCAATTAATTTATTGTTTTACAGTCATCGGTAGTTACGCCGCTGTTTGGATCGATATTACAGACGGAAAATACGCCATGAATATGAATATCGTTATTTATTTATTTGTTTTCGCGTTTATTTACATTTCATGAAATTTATTTATTTATCCACTCATACCCGTGAAGTGAGCATGCTCAAGGCTACGTTTAAAGAGCGTGTACACAAAATTCAGCGCACGCAAATGCTTCTAAAACAAATTAAAAATCGTAAGGGGTCTCCTCCTGCAGGCGCTTATTCGCGCGGGGAGGATGCTTTCACTTCTCGGGGCACAAATTTATGGATATGATTCTTTTTCTAAAACGCGCAGAATCACGGAATAAATATGAACAAGTTGCGGAAGCTTGCACAAGAATAGCTGTCTCATCTCCCTGTTTGATTATTCTGTTTCTATTCAGCAATATGAAAAGGCATATACAGACTGTCCAAGATAGGGGATTTCGTGAACGATAAAAGATAGAAAGGTGGTTAAATGCGCAATTAGGTGAGCAACAAAATTGTGTTTAGAGTTCAGCCACATTGTCAAAGGTTTGTCGGTAAACCTTGTCTTTGATATAACCCCAAAGAAAAAAATCCATCGGCGTTAAATTCGGCGATCTAGTTGGCCAGTTCACAGGTGCTCAAGTTCCTATCCATCAATTCGGAAATCTCGTGTTTAAATAATTAGATACAGCTTGTGGATTGTATGACAGAGCTTCATCTTGATGAAACCAAATAATTATTATCTCGTATTTCTGCCAGAGGTAGTCCATTAAGAATTTCTTCAACGTCATTTTATAATAATCGAAGATATGCTTCTGATGTAAGTGTATGTTCGAAAATGATAGAACATGATAGGACATATAAAATAGAGATGTAAATGCGATAATCTATTATTTATCTATTATTTATATGCTTGTGATGTACCTGATAAAGAATACAAACTATATAACAATTCCATGTATCTGGTATATAACATATTAACATGGTGAGGATGTAAGACAGATATATAAATACGATATCTATTATTTATATGTCTGTTATGAAGCTGATATAAAACATCAGAGAACATATACTATGTAACAATTCTGCGTATGGTACATAATTTTTATCGAAATGTGGCGTCACTAGAGATTTCATACATCCCAAAGCTCGCTCTGCACCTTCTTCAAATTATTGTCGATGTCGTCTAGGTCTAAACATGTGCAACAACGTGTATCAGCTTGTGTGCATCGAATATATCTAGTGATAACTTCGAAAGGTATTGCCAAAATTTTGTGCTGTTCATTGAGGATAAGTGATTAACACAGTTAATTTTGTAGGTTAAGCTGTTTTTGTTCTTATAAAAGTTTTAACTCATTATATCAGCTGCTAGGTTAGGTTAGTCACTTTTGCGGTCAAATTTTATTGGTATTTGCTAGGTATATGTAAATATACTACATATTCTTACATTTTAGATCATAAATTCCAGTACTTTATTGGTTAATACAATAGTCTTTTAATTTTCAGAGACTGTTAAGGTTTTGTAACACATACTACGAATGGTTACTGAAGTCAAATTAGAAGTTTAAAACGAACTCTCTATAAAATAGGATGGGTATTGTGGAGAAATACGAATTTGAAATATTAAGAAGAAAAATGCTACATGCTATTTGGAACATCGATTGAGTAAATCACAAACCGTACAATTATTCCTCAGTCCTAGCCATCAACAACTAATGGATATGGTATCTGAGTACATCTTCGCAAGACATCTCATAATGTGATCCTTCGCTCCTCGGCCGTCTATGCCAATGGCGTCAGTATGGGCAAAATTTCTTTATACCTTCGAACTTGTCTCCATTTTATCCAAATATATTTTTAAATTGTGGTATTCGAATATCATATAATTAATAACCAAAATGGAATTTGAATGTGTAGCTGTAGAATAGCTCAGGCTTTCTGAACAACGATGAACGAGAAAAGGTGTACAAAAAATTATGTATGTATGTATTTTTAACTTATATCATTAAAAACTAGTTTCATATAACTTGTGTTATTTTCTATACATTTTTTAAGTTACCTATGTCACTATCACATATCAATTGCTATTTACATTTCAATATAGATGATCATTCTGAAGATGCAGGTAGTTTGGATAGCGAAAAGTTAAATGTAAATGTCATAACTAACATATATTTAAAGAACGTTGTGTTTTACAAGCAAATATATTTAGGGTGTTTTACTTAACTCTTAAGTGTCAATTTTTGACATTTTAGCACTACACATTGTTTGGTTTTAGGTTGAAACTGTGTTCTGCAACTGCTTCTGGCCGACGTATCGTTCTCGCTCGTATGAGATATCGTTGAAGCTGCTACTTATGTTGCGGTTGAACTACAGTTTCAGCTGTACAGCAACATTAGTAGCAATACCTAAAGATGTCTCATTCAAGTGAGACATGTACCTATTCAATATCGCCGGTATATACCTATTCAATATCGCCAGCATATACCTATTCAATATCGGTAGTATATTCTCAGAATGTGTACTTGTTGCGGACATAAGTCTCAACATGTAAGGCGCATGCACGGTACTGAGTACATCACCAGGCTTGCGATATATACATATCTACATGGCAGTGATGTACTTGATACATAACCTGGTTTGTTGGGTATGAGGATTATGAGAATTTTCAATTGCCCAATAGTGACAGTTATGTCTATTAAATAAACCATTATTGGTAAATCTAGTTTCATCCGTCCATAGAATTCTTCACGCTTCTGACATGTGCATGTGTATCACTCATAAAATGTTTGCCGTCTTCTCTAAGTCCCTGATGTTACTTGTGTTTTTTAAAATCAAGTGGGCATTCAATTTTTTTATTCCAGTTTCATAGCATATCTGTCTGGTTGACAATGATGGGTTTTCTACAACTGTTTGTGATACAGTGTTCTCATTTACACGATTAATTTGGTGATGTCTCTTCGGCTTCGGTGTAGTAAACGAACCATATTCTTTTAAATTTTCGGCTAATTTTGTAAAGGTCCACCGATGTGGTTGTCGTCTTCCTAGATATTGGTTCGCATACATTCTTTCGGCTACTACTATATTTTTGTGCGCCAAATGAAACCTAATCGAAATAACCCATCGAAACAGAAATGATTGCCAAAGGGGGCTACATGAGGAGGAAAATTAATACAATGACTGACAGTCAGGTTGTCATTAAGGCAGTCTCGAACCCTGTAACTAGGTCAAAACTAGTTAGGGACTGCAAACAATCCCTCAATGCACTGGCACGAGACTACACGGTGTCTCTGATTTGAGTGCCGGGACATGATATAAAGGGCAATGTAATAGCCGACGAACTAGCCAAGGAGGGCTCTAAGAGACACTTCATGGGTCCAGAGCCCGTTTGTGGAATTACTAAGGATTCCGCAAGAAGGGAGATCTGGACCTGGTTAGATAAAGAAAGTACAAAGAAATGGAGGTCGAGGCGCAGTATGAAAGAAGTTAAAACCATTACTGGGTTGGTAAGTGGACACTGTCCCCTGAAAAAGCATCTATACAACACAGGCCGGGTAAGCGAACCGTGGTGTAGAAGATGCGAACTACTGGAGGAAACGAGTTTACATGTAATCTGCACTTGTGAGGAACTTAAGGTACTTAAGCAGAAGTACTTCGGGAGAGATCTATTGGAGCTCTCGAAGGTTCTCAAGTTTCCACTGGGCAAGATACTGGGCTTTATAGAGAACACCAAGCTGCTCGAGTGGAAATAAGAGAATTAATAGGAATGGTACAATGAGCACCTAGCTCAAACCTATCGAAAGTGCAAAGATTAGCGTGCGTATGCATAACTGGAACTATGAGAACTTGTCCAACAGCAGCTATCGAGGTAGTATTAGATCTTTCCCCCTCTCCATATTGTGAGTAGAGAGCGTGGCCAAAAGCACCACACTTACAAGGGAACCTCGCGAACTGTAAATCGCAGATTTTGATGAAACTTTGTCAGTTTGTAGATCCCATGGAGTGTCAAGATGTCAAGGACGCTTTCCGTTGCTGCGGAACTTCAACTTTAGGGGGTGTAATTCACCCTTATAATTTGGCCCAAATTTGCTTTTTCTGAATAACCTTTAAACGGTAAGAGATAGAAAAAAAGTTTCAATGGCGGACTTATACCGTTTAGTAAGCCCTTTCGATTGGTATAAATATTTATATACAGTGTGTTCCAATAACCGTGAAATGACGTATGTTGTGCTTATTTTATCGAATTTCAGAAATCGGTTATAATGGCCTTTTCTGTGATCAAACAGTCTATAGAAAGGTAATTTAAAAAGTTATACAGGGTGTCCACAAAAATATAAAATTTAGCGTATTTCCTTATTCTAAGGAGATACTCTGTATACTGTTATGTGGATTCATTGTATGGCGAAAATCAGTGTAAACTTATACTAGGCGCTAAATGGTTATATGTGATAGTTTTCGAGTTATACGCGTTTGGATGTATGTAAGATTATATTATCCCGACAGCAGGCAGATGAAAACAATAGGTTACATAGTACACTAATTGCTTGCTTCTACTATTTTTGGAGAGATGTGAGTAGCAAACGTCTCACTTGCAGATATTTTTATTTTATCCGAGACAATTGACCAGAATAACTTGGTACACATATACATGCAATGTATATAAGAACTCAATTTTTATTTAAATTCAGTTCATATAGTTTTACAGTGACAGTGGCTAACATGGTTCATATCAATTCAGCAAATATTCATCAACTAATACTTTCATATAATTATAATGAAAACTAAATAACACAAAATAATTCTAGTGAAATAGAATTGCATGGTGCGGTGAGAACTCTAATCGATACAAGTGTTCGCGATACAACGTTCGTAGTAGAAACAATAGAAGCATTAGAATTTGAAGATATGAATCGTCTTAGAGTTATTGAAATAGCAGTTGAAGGCGAGCCTTCATCGTCCTACGATTTAGAAGATGCTGAAGAAGAGTATGAGGAGACATGCGCTTTGGAAAATGATAATATTACTCCAGATTACAAAAGGAGAGCTGTTGAGTTTTGGACTGTTTCGAAATCAAAGCGACGATCGTTAAGATCTGTAAAAAGCAAATTTAGGAAAGTAACATTTATGTTTTCAACACTGTTTTGAGGATTTTTGCTATCATGATGAAGAGTAATACAAGAATTGGAAGAATGTATACACATATTTTCACTACTGACTTTTATTTTATTAAAATAGAGCAGGCTGTTTGTGTCTTACACAAAATAAAATAAGGTAACAATAAAAACATATACATAATTATAATTAAATTGTACGTCGATTGTACATTCTAAGTTTTTCTTTTAAAAACAATATGAACTCAACAAATATCAATAATCTAATAAATCAATATTATATAATTTTATTTGCGTACCTACCCACGAACAGTACTAATATGAAAATTGAAGTCGTAATCTGTCGTTATTTTGTATATACAGCGTAATATTAAAAGTATCAGGAACAATCTGTCGAAGTAGGTACATTTTCTTTTGTCTACTGTCGGGGATAATATTGTCTTACATACATCCAAACGCGTATAACACGAAAACTAGCACATATAACCATTTAGAACCTGGTATAAGTTTACACTGATTTTCGGCATACAATGCAGCCATATAACAGTATACAGAGTATCTCCTTAGAATATGGAAATATGCTAAATTTTTTTATTTTTGTGGACAGCCTGTATAACTTTTTAAATTACCTTTCTATAGACTATTTGATCACAAAAAAGGCCATTATAATGAATTTCTGAAATTGGATAAAATAAGCACAACATACGTCATTCCACGTTTATTGGAACACCCTGTATATAAATATCTTAACCAATCGAAAGCGCTGACTAAGCGGTACAGGTCCACCATTGAAACTTTTTTTCTATCTCTTACCGTTTAAAAGTTATTCAGAAAAAAACCAAATTGAGGCCAAATTACAAGTGTGAATTGCACCCTCTAAAGTTGAAGTTCCGCAGCAACGGAAAGCGTCCTTGAGTAACACTCCATGGAGTCTACAAACTGATTAAAGTTTCATCAAAATCTGCGATTTACAGTTCGCGAGGTTCCCTTGTTAGAATGGTCAAGAAAGGAACAATTAGGCATAGGCCTCAATCTTCTATCAAACCTGGGACATGCCCCGGATGAAAAAATTCAGCTTTCTGAAGGAATCCACCACAAAGCTTAGTAACAGGGCGAGTGGGATCATAACACCACACTTAATAAACGCCTTTATTGCCACAAACCCTTGTATTTAAAAATATATTTGATCTTACAATCAGTACGTCTATATTGAACTTCGCCAAGAATTTTTTTTAGTGCTTGCGGTTAAGGGTTCTATTTTCAGAATCAGGAAAAAACAACAACATACAGTGACTCCCATAAACACCGGCAAATATTAAAATGTAAAAAAAAGAAGAAGAAATAAACGTCACGATCATAATATTTTCACAGTGTCATCCCTTTTCGGGCGATATCCGATATTCGTTTGCCGCTGTCCTTTTTTCACCCCGTAACCTGTCTCGTTTTATTAAGAAAGCTCTCGCAGACTGTTACACAGTCGAGTGCACCCGCATCAGTATCAAGGGCCTCATAATGCAGGCTTTTCCTCAGATACACCCTTATAATAAGTTTGCACCTTTGCGGCGCTAGGGGTCGTTGAGGAATCGCGAGGCAGTTAATATGAATACTGATTTCTTCCAACCGGGGCTGCGTAGAATTCGGCGCTATCGATAAAGGTTTTTTATCACACTTTTCTGTTCTTCTCTTCGGCATTCGTCTCATTTTTGCATAACGTTTTCTCCTAATTCCAGACGAATTTCGCGAGGCCTCAAGCGTACTCGAGCAGCACTTACACATAAATATAAAGCGAACTATCCCAGAGTGGGCGCTATTATTATTTTTGCAATGCGCGTGATTACTTTAAACAAATCTACAATGAGATATTTCTATATCAACTGCCGCTACAACCAGTAATACATGTAAGAATTGTTTATTAAAATGAAATTCCGATGATTCCTATCTTTTTTCAAAATAATATATAAGACGTTACATTAAGATTCCTTTGTAATCTGTAATAATACACTTGTATACAGTGAGACCTATATAAGTGGCCATAATACTTTGTGTCCAGGTTATCGAATTCGAATGACATTTTTTTATACGCGTAGAAATATTGAGGAGAGATCGTGATACTGGGGAACAAACATCTCAATGCAATTGAAGACAATGGAATGAGTGTCAATATGGCATTATAGGTTGTTTGGTGTGCTATGGCCCACCAAGAATTATAGACACTTTCTCACATTTTTTTCTTATTCACAAATATGAATATGAATATACGAATGTGCTCATAAGGGAGATAAACTCTAGACGGCCAGAAATATAAAAATATGCTAAGATACAGTAAGATGTGTTTACGGAGGGCATTGAAATTTATTTTAGTAGCAACTATTTTTAAATAAACATATGGTACTCCAATGAGGGACCCACTTAGCCCTATCATTGCTGAACTGGCCATGGATCATGTTTTTAAATCAGTATTAGATACAGAAATTACATGTTGAAAACTGACCTGTATATACATATATAGATGACTCCTTATTTGTTATACATAAGGAGCAGGTCGACATCTTACGTCACAATTTCAATGCGTTCTATGAAAGACTTACTTTTACTTTAAAAATTAAAAAAGAGAACAAATTACCCTTCCTAAATGTCCTGATTATAAATGATGAGGGTGTCCTAATGAATACTCAAATTTTCAATCGAACCACTCATTACATTAAAAAATTATTATTATAACAAATAGGCAAGCTTTCTAGTAAACATTTCCATAAAAAAGAATTTTGAAATAATGAGAAACTCTACATTTTTAATCAATAAAATTATCCATCTAAAGCACAATGAGAGTAATTCAAATACGCCAGACATTCAGGAGAGTTCAAAGACTCACAGAAAATTGATTTATATCCCAGAACTATTATAAAAATTTGACGTATATCCTAGAAATTAAAAAGGACAAGATTGTCTTCTACAAAAATAATGCTTTAAGAAAACAAAAGAAAATTAACAATACTAAGGCTAAATTAATTTTTTGGATAGTAGAAACATAGTTTATAAAATTAAATGTAAAGATTGCAATATTAATGATTAGGTCAGATTCCTCAAAAACTCCGGGAAAGAAAGACACGGCCTCTTTTTAGTACGGCATGTTGTCATACAATAATGCCAATTTAATTTGATTTTTGGCTGTTTTTTTTTCCAAATTCACATGGGTGAACGAAAAATTGTTTTTAAGTTTGCTATAGTACGGTCTTCGAGTAGACAACCAAAAACGTATTTTATTTCTCACTTAAAATCATCGTTAATTTTCACGCTATGTTTATTATGATTTTATTAAGAAAAGACAATAAAAATATGTAATAATTGAGGTAATATTGTATTAATTTGTTGAAAAATTATTTAAGTTTTTCAATTGAAATACTTTTGCACTTTTAGCCTGAGGGAGATTGTTCGTTTGATAGACGAAACGTCGCTTCTAATTAGAAATACAGTTAGTGATAAATGTTTTAAGCTCAAATTGCTATTTCATTCAAGATATGGAAATCTATAAGAGAATCTATTGGTCCATCATCAGTATTAGGTATTGAAAATGGAAAAAGAAACATCGTTCAAAACACATTACGAAAGAGCAGAGATATGGATTTACGCCCACAAGGAGCGAGGTACGATAGATAGCCTATAGGTTAGCTGAGCAATTATAATTTCAAAAGAGTTACAGAATGGCAGGTATTGATTGGTTGCACGTATTTCAAAAACGCAATACTGAAGTTTTAATGGAAAATCTGCTCAAAATATGAACCAGAAAATATCATAATACTTTATAAATACTTTAATTTACTCAGGATATTCCAGTTGAACATAAATTGATTGATAAACCTGGGAATATATTTCAATATAGACAAGGGTGGTCTTCAATTGAACAATGAACCTGGCTATGTCGCGGCTGCTAAAGTTCCGAAGGCTGTTTCCAATATCACCTCCTGATAAAAAGGGAATATGCATCTGGAAATGATGCCAACAAAGCGATGCTATCCTTATGGACATGCCAAAGGATATGTGGAAAATCTTGGGGGTTATCTCCGAAGCTAGTCCATTTTCTCTATGTGATGGCAGTACGTCTAACCATAACCTATGAAGCAATAGCTTGGTTGCAAAGGGGGCAACAAAATTTAAATCCACGCAAAGGATCGTAAGTGTGGTAGTCACTGGAGCAATGTCTTCCTCCCCATCATTGGCACTAGAAGCTCTTCCCCATATAGCACACAATGTCCGATGGACGTCCGATATAAGTCCATTTTAGGTACAAACGTACATGGACAAAAGGTGGACGTACATTGGATGTACTTGAATGTATGTACAGCGGACAGCTTGAGTTTATGTACGATGGACGAACAGGGGTGGACATTGTTGTCGTTAAGATAAAAATAATATTTTTTATTAGGATGTTTAATGAGAAATATAATAGTAATAACTTTAATACTAATTTGATATTAGGACTATGCTGTGGTAATATTTACATATTATACGCAAGTATATTCTAAATAATGTTAAAAATGTTTAAAATTTTAACAGCTTCTCTGTTCCATGCGATTGCATAGGGGCTACGCTGATTATTTTATGGACGTTAACCTGGTAAAAAATAAATATACGCAGAATAATAAACGAATATTTAATTTTAACATGATTGTTAAAATATTCTTTCATTTTTAAATCACCCACACTTTTAACCGCGGAAGGACGACGAGGACCGAGCTGAATCGAGCGTCCCGTAAACAACCGGCTTACGTTTGAAGATGGTTTGAAGTGCGTGCATAACAGTTTCTAGCGTTTCGATTTTCGATGGTTAATTTGTAGAGTGAGAGTGTGTGTTAATAAAAGGTAATTATAATATATCGCACGTTTGCTTATAGTACTTAGGGTATAGACAATTATAGTTCAATTCACGAATTGTTTACCGATGCCTCACAATAGGTTATGTTCTGTGATCACAACAACTTCCATAAGCCGAAATGGCCGACATTGTGGTGCTTCGGAAAACATTTGTGAATTGGATTACATCTACATAATATAAGTATGTATACATATTTTCGCATTGTATGAGGATCTCTTTCATCAATATAATTGTTTTGTAGATAATTTTTGCACGTATGAATTAGTCTGTATGTCATTGTCATATCAATAAATTTATATGCAGGTATACCTGGTATTATATAAGAAAGGAAGTATCTCCATAGCCGGCGCCGGCTTTTAATTTTTAGGCATATTGTAACCAGCGCTGGTTTTTTAATTTTTGGCGTCGGCACCGTTTCTTATGCCCTTAGCCGGCAATATAAGTTTGTTACCGGCGAAGAAATAAAACATAACCTATGCATTGTTGGTGAGAAGGTATTCCAAACAGTTTTAAACATTTCAGTATCTATATTTATATTTTTTAATTATTATTTATATTAAAATTTGGTATCAGTGCCGGTTAAAATACGCATAACTGGAATACGGAGGCAAATAAAAATCAACTTCAATATAGTATAGTCGTATTTAGGTACCCGTTACTCTTGTTTGTGATCTATATAGGTTGTATTATCAAAATAAATTATGAATTATTTAGGAAATAATAACTTCACCCATAATTTTGTGTACACCTCAACGAAACTATATACCTAGCTTAGCCGGTGATAATCGGATGCGCATTATAAGAGAACTCGATGATTCTCGACAATTCAACTTACGTTTGAATTCTCAATGATTTAATCTAATCATAGTGTGACAACCTTTAAACAACATTTTATCGACAGATCTAGTTTTATCTATTTTTTTAAACGGTCTTTTCGATTTTTTGATCAGCAAGTACTGCCAAAATTATATTGTAGTAATACCTTCTATAAATATTCACTTCACTTGAAATTGGTGAAGTGAAATTTGTTTTGCGTATTATTATAAGTGTATTGCAATATTCTCGATTGTAATTATTGCTTGATTTATTATTACGTTTTCTAATACTCTGTATATTATGACTATATGTATAAATTTGCAGGTAAAGGAAATATCCAGGCTAGGAGGAAACAATATTTACGATTTTGTGTACCGATCAGCAGGGAAATTGATCACAAATAAATTTGCTGGAGTGTAGTACAGTTTTTTTGGGATGGAAAGCAAAGAAAAGTTTTCGGGAACTGAAATTAGCAACCTTATTATTGGGTGAGTCAAAAATAAATCAACAATTTTTATTTTGTATAAACGATATTAGCGGTATGAAATTTTTATTAATGCTTGTATAAAAGGACTGTTTGCGTAATCTGCATGTATGAAGCATTCATGATTCTTTAGGTTTTTTAAAGTAACTTCTAATTAAACTTTCGATTTTCAGAAAGTGCGCAAAAGTGTTTTGCCACCGCTACGAATAATCAGGTGGAAACCGAAATAGCCAGATGGCTACGTCGCTGCAGCGAAAGGGGGAAAAGGAACTAAATAAATAATTGTAATATATATAATTATTACGTGAACTTCAATAATAAATATATATCTCAAGTATTTCTCTTTTAATTAATTAATTCCATCTTATCGACTGATATAGCCTTGAAGTTTATATAAAATAAGCGATATGATAACTGATTTACATCAATCAAAAGTAGGCTCCATTTGTACCCCATATGAGGGCAACAGAAGGTGTTATGCAGATCTTATATTTATATTTAAACATACTTTTGTCTTTATAATTAATGTAAATAATCACACTCTTAGGTATTTTTTTAATTTATTAACCAAGCGACAATATTTTAAACTGCAATCTAAAATAAGTTCCAAATATGGATGTTCACTGTACATCCACGTTACGTCCACTGAACGTCCACGTGTTGTGTGAATGTACTTGGATCAACGTACATTGGACGTATACAATGTACATCCAGTGTACATACAACTTTGTGAACTTTGGACGTCTATTGTACGTCCACAAGACATCCACCGTACCATCACAGGACGTACACTGTACGTTGATTTGTACACAACTGGACGTCTGGTGTACGTCCATTGAATGTATATGTGCTATCTGGGTCTGGACTTACCACCCTTACACATTGTTGTAGAAATGGAGGCTAGATTAACTGCATATCGCCTATGGCAAATAGCGAATCAATTGCCACACACTCATCTCTGTGTGACCGACAAGCTGCTGGTTAAGTTTCACTAGAACAGAATTTAATTCCCTTATATATGTTTCGACTTTTCACTCATTATCAAAGAGCTAGACTTAAACTAAACTTTGGCATTATATATGAGTCAGCTAATGATTTAATTACCGCATCTATAATTGGGGTGTTTACGAATTTACAAATTTTGCAATATTATAAACAAAAGAGCGGTTTTCCGTGCTTCCTGAGATATTCTTAACAGATTTTGAAGAAAACATTTTCATTCAATTTACTCCAACAATAACAATCCCTTAGTGAAAAAAAATCTTTTGGGGGGGGGCGATATGTGGATGACATTTCATGTATTTGGCCAAGCACGTACAGGCAATTAGACCAATTTCTACTATATTTAAATTCATGCAACCAAAAAATACAACTCACAATAGACAGAGACGTGGAAAAAACTCTTAACTTTCTAGGCATAACAATTACTAGAGTAGAGATAACCACGATTAGATTTTGACATTTTTAGAAGAACAACAGCTACAGACACTATAATTCCCTCTAATTCTAGTCAATCGTGGAACATAAAAGTCGGTTTTTCACAGTTTAATACACAGACTATTAAACTTTCCGCTAAATAATGATAATTACAAAAAAAAGAAGTGGATATAAGAAGATAATAGCTAAAAATAACGGTTATGACACAAAGCTCATAGATAATATGATCATAAAGAAACAACCTAAAATTTTTACAGTACACAACCTTCAATTTCTAATAATAAACAATTATATCACGCCTTACATACTGGGGGTTAGTAGAAGAGTTTCTAGAGAATTTAACAAGTTAGGTTTGAAAGTTATACGTACAAATAAAGTCAATTTAGGGAAATTATTAGTTAACTATAAAGGCAAAACAAAGTTGCATGACAAATCAGAAGTTACGAAGTAGATTGCAGTGATTGTGATGCTGTATACATCGGCTAAATAGGCAGGTTCATACAAGAGCGCATTAGTGAACATAAAAAAGCCTTATTCGTTAACAATAACAGAAACACAGGATTTGCAGAACATTGCATCGATCTCATACATATTTTTGATGCTAATAACTATAAATTATTACATAACAACAGTAAGGGAAGAAAGCTGGACATGCTAGAAATGCTTGAAATAAAGAAAGCTACAACAGCCAATAGAAACGTCACAAATACACAATTAGACTTCGTAAACACCGCCATTATAGATACGGTAATTAAATCATTAGCTCAGTCATATAATAATGTGAAAGGTTTAAAAAAATTAGTTTAGTTTAAATCTAACTCTTTGATAATGACTGAGAAGTCGAAACATATGTAAAAGAATTAAATTCTGTTCTAGTGAAACTTAATCAAGTATTTTATTTTTTAAATTGCAAACAATTTGTTGAGGAAATAATTTTCCTAACATTGGCTATAGTACTTTCCTAAATAAAATAAATATATCTACTTGGAATAAGCAAACGATTTGTTTCTTTTAGAAAAATTATATTTGCTACGAGAAAAGTCTATATTAGTATTTTTAATCTTGTAGGAATTCCACTTAAATAGCGTTCTGAATTTAAAAATTTCCTCGCGTACTTTTCCTATAGCACAATCCCTTGCCCTGCAAAGAACGATTAGTAAATGTACTCATTTTCAGTGAAAGTACGCTTGTTTTGTTGTTTACAACAGTAATAGCATCGATATTAAATCAAGTGCACATACTTTGGTTTTTTTTTTTACTAATGCACCACGGAATTGTAAACAACACTTTTCGATATTCTATAATTACATAATGAAACAGCGGACGGACAATATTATTACTGTATAATGCTTTTTCTATTTTTTCTATCAACATTTTCATATTTACACATATTGGTACATATAAAAACTAATTAATGGAAAAATAACATCTGTAAATATCAGGAATTTTATATAACATGCCCCGGTAATATTAAAAAATAATATGCATCGGTTGTTGGCGTTATCTGTATTTGTATTTTTATTTATTTATACTTTTTAATTTTAATAAAAGTATTTCAACACATTTATATTATTTCGTTCTGTAGCGAGAGGGTCGTTTCGAATTTATAGAATATATAAAAGCTAATTCACATATCGATTCACGTATAAACCGTGTGTTCTGCGAGCCATCAAGTGTTCCTGGATGCGCCAGCACGTGTAACTCGAATACAAACACGTGCTTCTTAGCACTTTCACTTAGAGGGTAGTTAACGCATACTTATACGATGAAAACCAGACTGTTTATGTCAAATACCCCATTATCCCTGTATATACCTGTTGTGCGAGGGTAAATAGTTTAAATTAGCCGCTGGAAAAAAGGGCTCCACCTGTTTAAAATATGTTACGGAATTTTCTGTTTACGCGTTAACAGATGGGGATGAAACATATACAATGTTTCTATATTTTTTTTTTCTTCGATCTCCAGATGACTGGCTTTTGTTTATCGTGTTACATGTGTTGAATAAAAGGCATTATGGTTTGGGAAAGTGAAATCAAATATGAAATGTGTTTAGACTAATAATCACGTTATCAAACTATTTGACTACGTTTTTGACTTTATAATTTTAATTAACTTTCCTCTTGCTTTTTTTATGTTAAAGCTATTATATTTGTGAACACTTAAATATATTTTACAAACAATACGCCAAGTATAGGATGTTCGTTTATCTAAGACCCCTACCTGCATCTCCAGCGACATGATGTAATAAATGTCGATAATAAAATTGAAATTAATAATAAAACCACGCTCCTTCAAGCGTTTACTACATATGAGATGTACACTATTATAGGAAAATTGAAAAAAAACATTCCCTCAGCCATAGTTAAGGAACTTAGATCACAGCTTGTGTCTATTTTGACATATTTACTGAATCTGTCCTTCGCAATATTTTAAAAAAGAAGCATTCAAAAAAGATAACCCAGAACATACACTAAATTACAGACCAATTGCACTAACGTCGACTATTTCTAAAGTTCATGAATACTGTATGCTTGATCGCCTCAACACTTTTATTATGAATATGATATAATAACGCATACACAACATGGCTTTAGGAAAAATAGATCTACTTCCACGCCTGTGATAAACTTCTAAACTAAACTATTAAACCACATTGAGCAACGTAAAACTGCTATCGGCATCTTTTGTGACCTTCAAACGGCTTTTGATTGAATCAACATACCAGATTAATTAAAAACAAAAGAACAATATGCTAATCCTGCTGATTGGCTTTCAACATACTTGCAAGGTAGAATGCCATTTGTGAAGTTGACTTTTTAGGATGCTGCTGCAAGCATGATTTCCATTAGATCACACTATTTGTCTGTCCAGAATGGTGTACTGCAGGACGCAGTTCTTGGCCCTGTTCCTTTTAATGTATATATATAAATGACATTGTATTATTCCTCACAGATGACTACACTACGATGTATGCTCACAACATATCGCTTCTTCTACCATTTGATGATAGTCATGGAAAGATAGTAGTAAATGGTTTATTGCAAAATTTACATGCATTTTTTTCCAGCAACAAACTGTCTCTAAGTATAGAAAAAAAACAAAATTTTTACACTTCCATACCAGGCAGAGAAGCATTGAGTCGCAAACATTAAGTATAAATGGCACACCATTGAACCAATCGAATAATGTAAGGTTTCTGGGAATTACTCTGAAGGACAATATGCTTTGGAAGGTCACTTGCCAAGACCTTGTAAGATATATTTCAACGAAGGCATATTTATTTCGTTTACTTAAAGGGAATTTTTTAATTGGCACCTTACTTTCTGTGTACTATGCTGAGGTGCAGGGTCGACTTAAATATGGTATTGTTTTGTGGTGAACATCATCTACTGCTCACGAAGTATTTGTAGCACAAAAAGCAGTGATAAGATCTACAGCAGGAGTAAAAAGGATTGAGTTCTGTAGACGAATCTTTGGTTTTTTTTTAAATATTACCACTTCCATCATAATATATACGTGAAGTGTGTTGCTACATTCACTGCAATACACATTTATTTCAAACCAACTCTGCAATTCATTCATATCATATCAGATCAAAAAACGATATACATAGACCAACTGACGTGAAGCTGTCGAATCCAAGTAAGCTTAGAGTCTACGATGACGCCAAGATATTTCACTTCTTCTGACGGCTTTATTTCTTCACTTTTTAGTTTTAGGGATCCAAGACCATCTAAGTTCCTCCTCTTCGGTCTATGCTTTTACAATTTGTAGAGCGTTCTATAGTTCGTGCCGCAGTACGCTGTTGAATGTACCCTGCGTCAGAATGACAAGATTATCTGCATACCTCAAAGTTTTATATCTTTCATTGTCCAACTTTACTAGTAGCTCGTCCATAACCAGGTTCCACAGCAAAAGGCACAAGATTCCACCCTGCGGATATTCTCTTCCGAACTTTAAGCATGAAATCTGTCCACCTGCAGCTCGTTCCATCGATCCCTTTCTTCCTCGAGGCTTTAGAGATAGATGCAATTTCGATAAATGAAGTCAAAGAGTTTAAAACATTGACCAACAATACCCGCAATATGGTTAGAAAAGGATAGCCTAGAATCAAATAAAACGCCCAGATCTCTAACATTGTCAATGAATGTTAAAATAGTGCCGTTGATAGCGTAAGGAAAAAGAATGCGATTCACTTTCTTTGTAGAAATCATGGATGTGCATTTAGGAATGTTCAAGGAAAACCTACACCTAATGTACCACAAGAGAACGGCATCAATGTCATACTGAAGAACCTCAGCATCTATTACAGAGTTAACTTGTGTAAACAATTTAACGCCGTCGGTAAAATTTTGCCAAAATTACATAAAAGTGATATAGGTCTATAGTTTCGAATCTCTATTGGATCACCCCTTTTCAGAACTGGACATATTTAGGCTATTTTCCAGAGTGAAGGGAACTTCGAATGCTTTAGAATTAAGTTGAAAATTATATGTAAAGGTTTTCTGGTTACAGTTGCACAATCACGAAGTATGAAGCTAAATATAGCATCATATCCGGTGGTAAAACAATTTTTAGATGTACGTAAGGTAGACTCGACTTCATCCTTTGCTATAAATGATAAATTAATAGGCGCGTTAACAATATCAGGGAAAGTAGGGAGATTGCTACTAGAGGATGAAGTATACACACTGTTAAAGTAGTCACTGAAAAAGGCACTGAATATAGCAGCAGGTGAACTAAATTCAGTGTTATTGTGCTTAATAATTCCAGGGATTCCAGCATTCCGCTTCTTATTTTGAATAAATTCCCAAAATTGTTTAGGGTCATTGTAGATTGAATTCCCCACGTAACTGTTGTTATAATTCTGATAAGCTAAATTAGCCTTTTTGCTCTAGCACGATAATACTTAAATTGGTCGTAATGAAATGAAGTCTTATACATTTTGTAGCGTCGAAACTTACAATCCTTAATTTTCTAAAACATTCTATTATATCCTTGTCGAACCAGGGGGGATAATGTCTACGTTGGCATGCAGATGGTTTGAACTTGGGAACAGTCGCATTAAACAGTTCATTTGTTCATTTAAGGTATCATAAAAAACATTACAAACTTGATCAACATCATCAATAGCATTCAATATTGACCAGAGAGTTAAAAATAAAGTATTACACAATTGCGGAAAATTGGCTTTTCTACAATTAGATACTTGATTGTTATTATTCATATAAATTAATTGAAATGGCCGGATTGTAGTTACAACCAACGTCATGAGTAGCATTAGCCAAAACCAAATCCAACATACGGCCATTATCGCTCAATATTGTATTAATCTGAGAAACATTATGCTCAAAAAATCACAATCCCGGCGAAATACACTAAAACAGTTCGGGAACAGTTCTTGACTTTGTGTTTCCTGGCTTAACCAAGTTTCTGTCAATGCAACAACGTCATAGTTGCTTGAGGAAACAGCATTATAAAAATCCACAACCTAGGATCTAAGCCTCTGAACATTCTGATACGCACATCGAAGTTCCTGGCTACCAATGCTAGTTTAAATGTGTAATCGTAGGAATACCATTGCGACATTTAATTTTAAGATTATCTTCTTCCTTAGCCGTCTTCTCATTTAATTCCCGTTTTAATCGGTGTACTGTTCCTGTTACTTAAGGGTGCTATCATAGCTTACAGCAATATCGTTGTATCCACAGAAATCTTCAGATTTTTGGAATAAGTCATAAATAATGCAAACTTCTCCTAGACCCTTACCACAAACTGCACTAAACTGGACGTACGTTTCGATAGCAAAGCTATCATCATTCAGTTCAGTGTATCTGCTGATGATGATAGCTTTGCTATCGAAACGTACTGCTGTGGACACCTTGTGTTCGCGAGAGCTTTTTTTTTTTAGTTACACAGATGTTCATGTTTACTCCGATTTGCCTTTGTCAATGTTTGGCGGGAGTTTCCTCAAATTCATTTGTTTATTTTTAAATAAGATTTTGTTTATGATTTGATTGTTTGATTAATTTATGTAAATGTTGAGTTGTTTTAAATTAATTTCATTTATTATAAGGTTTTGCATTCATTGGCTTTGTTTATGTTATTATGTTTTGAGTTTTCGTCCGTTGGCGGACTGTTCTCCGTGCGACTTCGCTGTACGCAGCGGTCGAGTTTGTAAGACTCAGTTCCTTGACAGATGCCGGCGTAAGTAGATGTAAATTTTAAAAATTTTGCCGCCATTTTGTTATTCCATTTGATTTAGAGATTTGTTTCGTTTAATTTGTTTTTTTTTTTCGTCCATCAAGGAACTCGCGTTATAATAATTGTTATTATATTGTTGTGTAAACAATTTAGATATAAGATCATTTATTATTTTTGGTTCTGGAAGATATTTTTAGTTTAAAGAGTTAATTTTTTTTCATTTTTTAATTTTGTTGATTTATAATTATTTATTAATCACCTCGGGTTAGTTGAATAGAAGCTTTGTGCTTGTATGTAAGTTTTTCTTTTATTAATTTACTTGAATTGTCCACGTTTAATTTAGTTTGTTTTAATTTTGAAACCACGTGGATTTTTTTTGATATAAAAAGACTATCTTCCTGAGCTAATTTGTTTTTTTGCTTTGATAAAGGATTTAGCATTGTCCTTTTGTAATTTAGAATCTCGAGCAGTTTTTTGATTTAAGCCAGGACTCTCTGTCCAGGGTTTTTGTTTTCTGCATAATTGTAATTAACATTTTTTTTTTTTTTTTTTTTATTATAAATTTTGATTGTTATTTAACGTCATTCCAAATTTTGTTCTTTTATTTTTGATTTAAACCTTTTCAATTTTTGGGGTAATTAAAAAGTCAGCTTTCTTTCACCCACTTTTTACTTTTCGTGATTAGTTTTAATTTGCGAGGGTAACCCTGAGTTTAATTGTTCTCTTGCGCCCTTTTAATTTTTTTTTTGTCCGTTGAGCTAGCTAATTTAATTTTCATTTTTAATTTTCATTTTGCATTTTTCAAAATTCTTTTGTTACCTTCAGTACGTCCAGTTTAGTGCAGTTTGTGGGGAGGGGTCCAGGAGAAGTCTGCAGTATTACCAGTACCATAGTTTGGAGTATTTTTGTCAAAGTCATAAATAAAAATATGAGATGAAGAATTCGTTATGGTTTAAGTAAGAAAAAAAGGTTGATTTTTTTCAAAATGGATTTGTTTCCCCAGGAAAGCCAGCAGTAGCGTTTTCACATTTGGGATTTCATAAACATTTTAGTCGGATGCATAATTCCGGGCAGTGGTATAATATCGACTGCGAGAGAAATTCGCCGGTTGATCACGAGTCAATGGGAAGAGATGGGGGAGAATTCCAATAACTGGGCCAGGAAGGGAGAGAGACGGAGGCAAGCCGTGACAGGGGAAGAGGGGAACCCACCGGAAGGTAACACAGTATATAAAGTAGCCAAGTTAAAATGGTGCGGGTAGAATCAAAAGAAGTGCCAACCCTAGCGTATTTTAGTATTCCCCTCGTAAAGATTCCCGTCTCTGTCCAACCGAAACAGACGTCGCAGAGGGCGTCCCAGTCGCTCGGAGGACCGCGGCGAAGAAGTGGATATTATTTCTTATTTCAAGTCACATTCCTGTTAGTATAGTTGGCACAAATTAGGTTCTCCAACGCCTTGCGACTTTTGCATCCAGGACTCTAGCGCGGGATGTGACATGCAACGATAGCTTTTATTGACGAATTCGTCGATACGAATGGAATACCAGATCGGGGAGTAGAAGAAAAGGCCGCGCGGATGGTGGAAAAGAACTCCGGTCCGAATCAAAACTTGACAAACAGAGTCCGAGAATCTGATGAAGGTATTCATGCGATATGACAGGGACCTTCCTTATGTAATCCCAATAGATTCGAATCGAATATCGGAACTGCGAGAGTCCATTGATGTGCATAACTTTTTCGTGTTGACATTTAAAATAAAACACACACCGCTCGCCCCACGGAAATCCGACGCGCGCACACAAGAATAAAACGAACGCAAAAATTGCATAACGCACCTTCAAAGTTTGGCATAAATAAAACTAATAGCCAGGCGATAATGTTGATCCGAACCAGGTATATGTGGTGATGTTTGATGTACAAGCGTACATAAGTTTCATATACACGAATGATATGATGTGTTTTGAAATATAAATAGAGCGGCCGGCGCAGTTGTAACATAACCGCTTTTAATGGTAAACAAAACAGAATCAATGGGATTATTTTTTTGTTTTTAACAGGTAAATTGTGAACTTTTAAAATAGAGCGTTACATCGGCTAAATGTTTAAATTATTAAAAATACCCGAAAGACCTGATTCTTCTATTTAGATTATTTTGGATCTGCGCATATCTAGGTCGAAATTTCTATCTGTTACTAATACGCACGTGTTTGTATTTTTATTGAAATAAATCAGGAAATTTTATATTATTTGGGATAATAGTGTGCACTCTTTAATATATACAGGGTTACGCAAATCTATGGATCCATTCAAATATCTTTAATATGGCTACTTTGATTTTAATAAGACTTACGTCATATGGCATAAAGAGTCTATTAAATGAACCAACGAGAATAACTGCGCCCACCCAAACAGATTATATTTGTTGTAATATTACATCTGAATTTAACTGTTCAGTAATTCATAATAATTTGTCGGATCATGCATCTCAATTATTATCTTTTCCTTGGCCCATTTCAGAGTGCCATGAACCTAGATATGACAGATGGTATTCCGATCAAAATTATAATTCATTTGCAACTAGTGTTGCTAATGAAAGTTGGAATGATATCTATTCTGCTGTAGGTGTCGATCAGGCCTTTCAACTATTCATTGATACGTTGATGTATCATATTAACATCTCATTTCAGTGGTTGGGTGACTGATTCTATTCGCGCTGCTAGTGAAACTAGTAAGAGTTTGTTCCGCATTGCTGTTCAGTCTAGTAGTCCCAACGATTGGGAGTCGTATAAGTCCTTCAAAAGAGAATATAGAGCGTCTGTTCGTCTAGCAAAGAAGACATACCTTGGCAATAAACTGATAATTGCAACAAATAAACCTAAAGAAATGTGGAACGTAATTAACAACACCGTGCAACCCAAACACAATGTAATTCCTACATCAATTACTGTGGATGATGTTGTATTGGATAGCCCATCCGATATGGCGGATGCTTTTAATAATTTTTTCAGAAATATTTCTTTTCCGGACACTGATCTTTGGGCAGTGTTAAATCTTTTGTTGAGACTAAACAGATACCGTCAATGTTTATTAATCCAGTGACAAGTACAGAAATTTATAATCTCATCTTGTCATTAAAATCGTCACATTCCAGTGGTACTGACGGCATCTGGAGTATCGCATTGAAGGCATGCGCTGAAAGTGTTATCGGCCCTCTTTCTCATATAAATAAATCTCTGTCACAAGGCATATTTCCAACTTGCTTCAAAACAAGTAGAATTATTCCTGTTCATAGAATAGAATAGAATAGAATAGAATAGAATAGAATAGAATAGAATAGAATAGAATATAATGGTTTTATTATTGCAGTGTTTCAATACAAATGGAACAATGCAAACGTCAGGGCAAGAACAAAAATTTATAAATGTATATTTGAGGTTAGAAATTCCTCTATATTGTATGGCTCTATTTCTAGTAATAATTTGTATACATAATTTTTAAATGTTGACATTTTTTTTACAGTTTTAATATGCGATGGCAATTTGTTATAGAACCTCAGGCAATTATATTCTAAATTGTTCTCACTTAGTGTGAGTCGATGCTTGGGGTAACGATAATCATTTTTAAACCTTGTAGAATACTCATGTTGTTAAATAAGAAGATTAGCAATTCAAAAATGTAAATACCATATACAGTTAAAATGTTAGTTTGTTTGAAGAATCCTCTGCAAGACTGATAGTACTCGAGTTTATTAATCACACGTAAAATCTTTTTCTGTATCAAAAAAACTCTGTTTAAGTCACTACCACCACCCCAAACAAGAAGGGTACTACAGAGTGCATGCATAATTATAGGCCAATTACAATTTTATGAACTGTACCTAAAATTATTGAAAGAGTGGTTTTTAATAGGGTGTATGTTTTTTTGCGCAAATACGAAATAATTTGTTTTGAACAACATGGTTTCCGAAAAGGGCGATCTACTAATACTGCTATGCTCCAGTTTATTGATCAACTTTATCAAAACTTGGATGCAAATAATAAAACAATTGGGATATTTATGGACCTTAGTAAAGCTTTTGATTTAGTAGATCATTCACTTCTTCTTGAAAAACTATTTGGTTACGGCATGAGAGGGGTCATTCACAAATGGTTCTCCTCGTATCTTGATAATCGACAGCAAGTGGTGGAGATAGCCGGTGCAATATCCTCTCCGTTGCAGGTTTGTATGGGTGTACCTCAGGGATCGATCCTTGGTCCTTTGCTTTTTTTAATTTTTATCAATGATCTGCCAAACGTGTACCATGATAGTGGTTGTTTAGTGCTATTTGCTGACGACGTTTCTTATTTGTGCGCAAAGAACATTGCGGATACGTTGAATTTAGCCAGCACTATTTTGGCTAGGTTCAGCACTTGGTTCTCAGCAAATAAGTTATGTTTGAATCAAGATAAAAAAGTAGCTATCTATTAAGAGTCGGCTCACAATCAATTAAACAAGAATCATCGACCAAGTTTCTGGGACTTCATATTGATTGTGATCTGGGCTGGGATACACACATACAGGCTTTGTGTTCTTCGTTGTCTTCAGTTTGTTATGCGTTGTATCGCCTGTCGTTTTTGGTAGATAGAGACGTCTTACTATCATATTATCATGCTTGCTTCCAATCTAGAGTGATATATGCAATTTCTTTCTGGGGAGCTGATTCGAAGCAGGAGTTAATTTTTCGTATTCAAAAACGTGCTCTACGAAATGTCGCGGGTGTTTCCTCTAGACTCTCTTGTCGCCCCTTATTCAGGGAATTCAAAATACTTACATGCCATGTCTATATATTTTACAGGTATTATGTACTGTTAAAGCAAATATTGATAAACTTCCACGCAATAACTTTAATCATTCATACCCCACCAGACATGGCACTGACCTGCGAATACCTAGCCATAGAATGGTATCATATGAAAATAACCCCACTTGCGCCGGTATTCACTTATATAATAGGCTTCCCAGTGATATTAAGGAAATAAGTAATATTAGAACTTACAAATACAAACTAAAAGAGTACCTCGTTCTCAATAGCCTTTATAGTATTGATGAATACATGACTTTGTGATATATATGTTTTACGGTGATGATACCGATATCTCTTTATGCCATAAAATTATAAATTAAGTTTTATTTTATTTTAATCTATTTTTATTTATTGAAATTTAAAAAGAGTTTGTTTTATAGACTGTAGTCACACAAGCTATCAAGATTCTGCTGTGGCTCGTTACAATCCACTACCGACTGTACAAGTTTAAATACCTTTAAATCCTCAGTAGATTGGAAGGAAACGCGAGTTTTTGACGCACTCAGATATATCATTGATATACACGTTAAAAAGTAAAGGACCCCAATGGGATCTCTGCGGACACCCGATGTGATAACCAACGTTCTAGACGTGGAGCCATCCAACTTGGCAAATTGAGATCTGCTAGATATGTAACCACCGAAAAGTGAGACCGATCATCACTTATGCATCAGTAGCATGGAGCAAAAGAACTAATCTGGTCACCGCGAGAATTAACCTCTCGAAAGTGCAAAGATTAGCATGTGTATGCATAACGGGGGCTATGAGAACTTGCCCAACAGCAGCTATCGAAGTAGTATTGGATCTTAGCCCCCTTCATATTGTAGTAGAGGGCGCGGCAAAAAGAACCACACTCAGATTGATCAAGGAAGGAATGATTAGGCATAGACCTCAATCTCCTGACGGTGATCAAACCTGGGATATTCCCCGAGAAGATATGTTAAAAAAATTCAGCTTTGTGAAGGAATTCATCATAAAGCTGAGTAACAGGAGCGAGTGGGATCATAACACCATCTTGAACTTGAATAGAAATGCCATCAAATGGTATACTGATGGCTCCAAAACGGCAGAGGGAACTGGAATAGGAATATATGGGCCTAGAACCACATATTTCGAAAGCTTGGAAAAATCCAAGTATATTTCAGGCGGAGATACACGCTATTGAAAGATGTGTCCAGTTCAATATAGATAGAAATTATCGGAAGCAGGAGATTATCATCATGTCTGATAGTCAAGCAGCCATCAAGGCGCTGAGTTGATGAAGCATATGAAATCAGTTCCAAGATGGTTTGGGAATGCCTAAGGAAACTAAATGAGCTAGGCAAAAGAAATAAAGTAACCCTCCTGTGGGTTCCGGGTCACACAGAAGTGGAAGGAAACGAAATAACGGATAACCTCGCAAAAAAGGGGCTGGAATGCCTTTTGTAGGGCCTGAACCCTTTTGCGGGTTAAGTAGCAGTACAGTACTGAAGAAACTAAAAACAGAAATGGAGCAGAGAAAATCCAGTTACTGGGAGAATCTCCAGGGAATGAGGCAAAGTAAAATTCTTCTGGGAACTTATAACCAGAAGAGGTTTACAGAATGCATCAACCTGAGTAAGAACAATGATCGCATATTAACAAGAATACTTTCATGCCACTGTAAACTGAAAGGACACCTGAGTAAGCTTGGATTAGCGAACCTGAATGTAGATCTTGTGGGGGAACAGGATGAAACATTCGAGGGCGTTGCACCTGGGAGCATGTGAAATCGAAGAGGGAGACTTACCTAGACTGGGGCCCTCTGACATCCTACACTTTCTGAAAGGAATAGGATTGGAAGGCCAGCTGTAAAGCAGCAAGAATAGGGGACACAATAGATCTTTTAGGTCGCAGCGTAACACCACGCTTCTACCTACATACAACCACCGAAGAATGTTCGCCCGCAAACCAAACCTTAACAGTTGAGGCGTTAAGTGACAATTCGTTATTTGTGGACAAACCAGGATAAAAACCATGTTGTTCAGCACCAATGAATGGTTTAAGATCCTTAAAAACTACTTTATAAATGATTGATTCGAAAACCTTAGTCGAAGTGCACAAAATGGAAATAGGACGGTAGCTCTCAACTGAGGTCCTGTGACCACGTTTAAAAATCCGTCCGACAGAGGCACGTTTTCCATAAGGATGGAAAACGGCAGAAAACGGCCCACACGCAGAGACATATTAAAGATTATAAAAAGTGGCTTCGCTAAATAATCGCAATACGCACGTAAAATATTGACTTGTTTTGCAGTGGTATAATTGCAAATATATGCATTATTGTTATTATTATTATTAAAACCTTATGGGAGCATTATCATTTATGACAAATATCTCCACTCTTTAATATTTTCATTTTGATGTTGTCATTTAAGGAATTAATCAGTAAAAACAGTAGAATTGTTATTAAAGAAAATATATATAAATATAATCATCTTAAATTAAAAATTTCCTTCCAACTTAATATTAAAATTTGTTGAATTAAAGTGACAGCAACGAAGAAACATTTAGAGTTTACAATTTACTTTGGTCATGGTTCAAAATCTCAGATGGAGGTTTCGCGTGTGTATGTGGTGGTGTTAGTTTAACTTTAATTCCGGACAAATTAAACTGAAATCGAGAGGTTACACGTGTTGGGTGAAGGAAGAACAAGGCCCAAGATGCTGGAATAGAGGTTCCGAATGGCGGGAACGAGGGTGGGGGGGCCCAGGTTGGGCCCGTGTTTGCCAAGAAACAGTATGACAAGTCAGCAAACTTAAAGCTAACTTGACTTTAACAACAGCCAAGTGGTTAGTTGGGTAATGTAAAAGTACAAATACAAGGGCACGGGTCCCTAGAGTCGGCGAACGCAAGGAGAACATATACACACATTGTTACAAGAAAGCGTCCCGGCCGTGCAGCAACGCCCTGCAATGTTACGTCTTTACCGCTCGGTTACCGGTAAACGGAGCAAGATGGAAACGGGGAGCTATGTACTTGAACTGAAGTTTTCCTCAAGTTTTGGATCCGTGTGAGTAAACGTCTTTCAATATACATGCCTGTAATTTAGGCGATGGCTATAACCCGCCCGTTTCGACGCGAAAGATCGTACAAGTTGGTACTTGATTGTTCCCCCAGGTCGCAGCTAATTGTCTAGTAACAGCAAGAATCCGAGGGACGCGGTGGGGAGCGGGTAAGTTATACATACTGACGTATGGATGTAGAACCCCCCCTCCCCCTCTCCCCATCACGGCCGCGTCGAATCCCTTACACATATCCTTCGCAGGAGCGAAATTGGCTGTCGTTTAAATTTAGTTTACAAAATATGGATTTCGTTTAAAAGGCCCGGGGAGCCGCCGCCCGGACTTATAACTCGCCCGAGCCGAACGACACTGCTATTATTCCACGAGCCTGGCCACGTTTACGCACCCAAGAGCATTCGGCTCGTAAATTTTAATGTTCTCTCCTCTCCACCAAGATTCCGCAGAAGTTATCACAATAATTTTAGACGACCATAACGTTTAATTAGAACTTCAAACAACACGATGGCCCGCCTGCGCGCGTATATTTTAATGAAAATTGTTTTTTAAACATAACACTTTGTTTTATGCCCCCACCGCACACTGTGCGCCTCGATCCGTCTACTGTTTATCCGTCGCACGTTTTCG
The DNA here is from genome assembly GCA_004143645.1 of Protaetia brevitarsis. Classification (NCBI taxonomy): domain Eukaryota; kingdom Metazoa; phylum Arthropoda; class Insecta; order Coleoptera; family Scarabaeidae; genus Protaetia; species Protaetia brevitarsis. The sequence goes on from RXPK01004241.1 coordinate 28,997, forward strand.
GATCGATTTTATATCCCCGCAAGGATATACCGCTTTTTCACGACAATTACTTTCTCCCGCACATCGAAATTAAAATATAAAAAAGAATACCGAAACAACAGACAACAGACTTTCAAAATTGGGCCTGGTATTATAATTATCATAAGCGGTCATACTAATTTAATAAGCAGTAATTATACACAGAGATTCAAAATGATTGTCAATTCCGCTCCTATAGATAGTAACAGGGTGTAGGTATATGCCGCGTATTTGTAATGAAGGTTTGAACTAAGTCAGTGTTGGAACATAGGAAAGTAAACGGATCTGTCATAAATAAGGAAAACGTAACCTATATTTGAACTCGCATTATATAAACGACTATGGATTGGTGTTTCTGCTTGTAAAAATGAAATGTAATTAATTTAACTTTACTAAATTATGATTTTACAATTCAGTACTAACTGGTGTTTAACTAAATTTATTTATTACTTTAAATCATAACATACAATTAGTATAATTATTAAGTGACAAAACTGCATCTCTCAGTTCTTCTATGGTATGCATGCGGTTTCTATAGATCCTATTTTTTAGATAGCCGAACATGAAGTAATCTAATGGGGTTAGATCAGGCGATCTTGGTGCCCATCTTTGTGCTCTAACGAACCTGTCAGCAAAAAACTGTTGAAGATATTGGCAGGTTTGTCGAGCAGTATGTGCTGGAGCATTATCGTGCTGAAAATAACCTGCTTCAAGCTCATTTTCTTGTAACTCTGCTATAGACAATTCCAACATCTGTTTGGTAACGTTGGGCTGTTACAGTTTCCTCGAAGAAAATTGACCCTATTATTCGTTGCCTGGACTAACCAAACTCCAACTTTTACGGGATGTAATTGCGTTTCTCGAAATTCATGTGGATTTTCTGCAGAGCAGGTACGATAGTTTTGTGAATTGATATAGCCTGTTAGATAAAACCAGGCTTCATCCGAGAAAAATGATTTGTTTAGCAAGCATCGCCCCTTAAATTGTTATTATACCAATGACAATATTCCAATCGCCTATCGTGATCTAATGGTAATAATTCCTGTACCGTAGAAACTTTATAGGGATGAAAATGTAACTTTCTTTTGACAGCTCGTTGCGCTGAAGTGTATGATAAGCCTATAAAATTATAAAATGTAATAAACTATTTCACTTAATGTTAATATTGACTTTTTTACCTGTTTGTTAAGCTAATTACCACAGAAAAATTCCCTTATTTTCTTACAGTATTCAGAAATACTATTGTTGATGATATTAGATGTAAATATAAACGGTTTGAAAAAAAAATATAAGATAAATAATCGAAAGATACTACAACATGGGCGCCAATGTCGCTAAATGTCAAGAAAATTCATGTAATGTATGAAATTTGTATGTAGCTAACTTCGCTCATTAAATTGATAATAAATATAGATAATTTTTTCCGGAAAACAGTTTTTTTATTACAATCATTTTGAATCTCATAGTATGAATGAGTACTAGCTTGAACACGGGCAAAACGGATCCGAAGCTTTGTAGAATAATGTTGAAGATGAAACCCAAAAATACTGTTTGTATGAATAGAGTGAGACCAATCATCACTTATGAGTTGAGTGGTCAACTTTCGTCTGCGCGCCAGGTCAGTACTAAGAGCTCACCTTCGACCTGTCGATTGCCGTAACAAAGTCGAGACATACGCATGTTATTCTGCTGGGCAATTGTGTGTTAGATATACGCTTCGATTTACCATTTCCAATCCGCATGCCAACGCTGTCTAACTGCAAGTTCTCTACCCTTGTCTAACTACTAGAAAATGCTATCACCACATCGCTCTTTCAATTTAAAACAATTCAATAGCCCTCATTCCGTGTACTGCGCGGTGAGGGGAACGATTCGCTAGGCATGCGTAATTCATTTCCAGTTTAGCCGGCCTTCAAATCATTTCGCTCATTTCTTAACAAGGAGTTGCTGAATGTTATGATACAGTCCTCAAATTTTAAAACGGTTAGTAAAATATAATAATAAATTCAAATATAATAATAAAATTACAAGTTTTTTGAATCTAGAATTTTTAAAAAGTCAAACAAACATTTTTGTTAATACGGTAATGTTACTAGATATTATGCAAAATGTTGCAATAAATATGGTTAAGTTGATTTGTGTCTGTTTTAAAATTAATTGAATTTTGATTACTGTTAACATGAACCATTTCTAGAAATAACCGCTTTTTCGAATTATTTTTTATTTATTTATTTATTTTGAGTATTTAGCCCACAATTTTAATTAACGAAGTACCGTCGGTACTCATTTTCAAATAAAAAATGAAATATTATACGCCCGAGGAAAAACTTATTTTGAAACAATTTTACGGCGGCAATTCAGCAGAAGTTACACATGATTTATTTGCAGTAAATTATCCAGAAAGATGAATTCTTAGCGCGACTACTATTAGTCATACAGTCCGACGTTTTGAAACAACGTTTACATTAATAAATAACAAACATAAAAATGTCCTGGCGAAAAACGTCAGTGATATCAAATATGGTTACAAATACGCAAGAATGATACGAACTGTGGGTTCAATGTAATGGAGGGTATTTGGAACGAGTTATTATTTATTTATTTTGGCCGGACATATTGTTCAGTCGTGTTGTATTGTATTGGACCGTAATTTGTATCTAAAACAAATATGAATAAATCATGTGATTGATTAATTGATCAGCCAGTAAATACGTGGGTTCTGTAGAAATGCAAACAAATTTAACACGTATGGCTACAAAATGGCAAAGGGAACTAGAATAGAAATATATGGACTAAATATCTCGAAAGCTTAAGCAGCCGGAAGCATAGGTAATGCTGTAGAAAGGTCTGATAGTCATGTAACCACTAATAAATATGTAATTCAAGCTCCAAGCTGGTTTGGCGGTGCTTAAGAAGATCCTTTTATGGGTTCCAGCACATACAGGCGTGGGAGTATAAAAAAAAAACAGATAATCTTATTTATAGCTATCTTTCTGCTCCTTCATCCACCCTTGACCAAAGTTCTTGGCTTTACTGTTGCGTATGGATGTCCTTGTTCATCAGATAGAAATTGGCATAGGGAATTGATTTATAGAAGTAGAATGATCTGGTGTAAGAGCTTCTGGAGGTGGCTTATCGAAAATATTTAGGATAGTAGTGGCATTCGTTGCATCTCTATTTATCTCTATCTGGAGAGGAAGTAATGAAGTATGTATCCATCATTGATCGAGTACACATCATATCCGAAGGCATTTCCAGCATACCGTCGGAAGTAACCGATTCCACAAGCTTGTTCGCAACACAGACTTGACTACATGGCAATTGATTTGTTATTTGCCATAGGCGAAATGCTATTAGTCTGACCGCCCTTTCCACAACAGTATGCAAGGGTGGTAGATCCAGAAGGGCTTCTAATGCCGATGACGGGGAGGAAAACATTGCTCCCGTGATTGACATACTTGCGGTTCTTTGAATGGGAATAAGTTTTGGTGCTGCTATGGCTTATTTCACCCCTTGGCACTAATTTGTAGCGCCATAGATTATGGTTGGATATACTATCATCTCATATAGAGCCAATGAACCAGTTGAAGGTACCCTCCAACGTTTCCCACATATCCTTCGGCATGTCCATAAGGATAAGCCTTACCTGGCGAGTGATATTTTCCAAAAGCGGATTCCAGTGTCTTATAAATAAAACATTATCTGCATACGAAGTGTATACTGATAATATCTAGAATGCCGTGTTTTTTAAAACCAATTACCTTTTCGCTTGACAGGTAGTTTTTGATGTTTTGCGCATTTATTGCCGTAAAGTTGTTTAATTTTGGTTGAATCGGATGATATTAAATGGGAATATTCTTCTTAAAATTTATTATTTCTCACATATTTATTGAAAAATTACCTATGGGGTAATTTAACTTACGTAGGCCGTAAGCTGTTCAATAAGTTGCCCAATGAAATGCCCATTTCAAACATAAAGTTAAATCGCACTTAATGCATTTATCCTGTTATCCATCAATGATTACTTTTTATAATTTTATGTTATTCTTATTTGCCTCTTGATACTCCTTCTGTTGACGTTATTTTGTATGTTTCATGGATTGATGTAGGTCAGCGTAATTATTAAACCCTGCTACATAGAAGAATGGTAATCATTAAAGGAAAAGGATGGCAAATTAAACAATATATATAGGTATAGGAAGAAGAAGAAGTGATTGCGCCCCGATACTATAACGATTTTGGGGAAAAGTTGGAAAGTAAATAAAGAAGGGCTGGCGTCTTGAAATACGGTAAACTTTCCTCGGTTCTTAATAACGTCGGATTTAGTTTTATAGCTTTGTTTTGTTTTCTATTTCTCCTTTTTTTTCCTCCATGTATTAATAATCGAGGAGGACCCCACTGACCTCGCGCGCGAAAATGTCGAACATCGCCGTTTTATTATCCTCTCCACCTCTTATTTCGATTCCTTTTCGATGAGAGGCGGTGGACGGGGGTTGACGGGGGGCGGAACGGGCCGAGGGGGACCGTGCTGGGAACGATCTGGCGGGAAGATCGGTCGGTTTATATGGCGGCAACTAAAATTATCAAAGCCCGAGAGGAGAAGACGGTAATCCGGCGCTCTCCGCCGTTGCAGTGCATTTTTAGCCTAAAGTTCTTATTGTAATCTTTCTGTAGATTGTTATTGCTGCCGCGCGGCGGAGGGGATATAACGTCTAACCTCGAGGCGGATGGCGGAACGGCGATTAAACGCGCCCAACCCTAATGAAGTAACCATCGCCGAAAACTTTCTGACGCGCTTTAATGTTCTTTCGTGTTTTTATAATGATACGCTCCGCCGATGATGTCTCACACCAAAAGTTTCTATAGCCGAAAATGAAGGGAATTAACGGTGGGGCGGGAGGCGAAGTGGCCTCGAAACAGTAACCGACCGCGCCGCCATCTACTGGGCTTAACGCAAAAGAATCTGTCACTCATATATTTCCACCGGCACCCCCGTTCGACCCCCACGCACCCTGCGCCACTGGATTCTATCAGGACTAATTAAATGTTAACTTTTTAATAAGTTTCCTTGGCGCAAATAACCGAAAATCAATCCTTTTAAGCAGGCATTAACTCCCAAAAGCGCAATATAAGTTCTTAAAGATGTGAATTTCCAACGAAGGTTTAATAAATGGAGATATGCATGTAATAAATTATTAAAAATAACATTCGCCATACTTCTCAAAATACAAAAATCTCAAAGAAATCCTTTACATAGTCTACACATTGTACAAGGATGAAATTCGAACCAATCGTCAAAAAACTACTCGATTACACGATTTCAATCGCACAGTTAAAAAACAGTTATTTACTTCAAAACTATAAACACTAAAAAGTTAAAACTTTCTGAGATACAATATCATTTATAAAGCTGCTACAGAAAAAAATAATATAATACACAGAGATTCAAAATGATTGTCAATTCCGCTCCTATAGATAGTAACAGAGTGTATGTATATGCCGCGTGTTTGTAATGAAGGTTTGAGCTAAGTCAGTGTTGGAACATAAGAAAGTAAACGGATCTGTCATAAATAAGGAAAACGTAACCTATATTTGAACTCGCATTATATAAACGACTATGGATTGGTGTTTCTGCTAGTAAAAATGAAATGTAATTAATTTAACTTTACTAAATTATGATTTTACAATTCAGTACTAACTGGTGTTTAACTAAATTTATTTATTACTTTATATTATAACATACAATTAGTATAATTATTAAGTGACAAAACGGCATCTCTCAGTTCTTCTATGGTATGCACGCGGTTTCTATAGATCCTATTTTTTAGATAGCCGAACATGAAGTAATCTAATGGGGTTAGATCAGGGGATCTTGGTGGCCATCTTTGTGACTCTAACGAACCTGTCAGCAAAACTGTTGAAGATATTGGCAGGTTTGTCGAGCAGTATGTGCTGCAGCATTATCGTGCTGAAAATAACCTGCTTCAAGCTCATTTTCTTGTAACTCTGCGATAAACAATTCCATCATCTGTTGGTAACGTTGGGCTGTTACGTTTCCTCGAAGAAATTGGCCCTATTATTCGTTGCCTGGACATAGCTAACCAAACTCCAACTTTTACGGGATGCAATTGCGTTTCTCAAAATTCGTGTGGATTTTCTGCAGACCAGATACAATAGTTTTGCAAATTGATATAGTCTGTTAGATAAAACCAGGCTTCGTCCGAGAAAAATGATTTGTTTAGCAAGTCATCGTCCCTTAAATTGTTATTAAACCAATGACAATATTCCAATCGCCTATCTTGATCTAATGGTAATAATTACTGTACCGTAGAAACTTTATAGGGATGAAAATGTAAGCAAGTCATCGTCGCTTAAATTGTTTTTAAACCAATGACAATATTCCAATCGCCTATCATGATCTAATGGTTATAATTCTTGTACCGTAGAAACTTTATTAGGGATGAAAATGTACTTTCTTGGACAGCACATTGCGCTGAAGTGTATGATAAGCCTATAAAATGTAATAAACTATTTCACTCAATGTTAATATTGATTTTTTACCTGTTTGTTGAGCTACTACCACAGATAAATTCCCTTATTTTCTTACAGTATTCAGAAATACTATTGTTGGTGATGTTAGATGTAAATATAAACGATTTAAAAAAAATATATAAGATAAATAATCGAAAGATACTACAACACGCACGCCAATGTCGCTAAATGTCAAGAAAATTCATTTAATGTATGAAATTTGTATGTAGCTAACTTCGCTCATTAAATTGGTAATAAGTATAGATATTTTTTTCCGGAAAACAGTTTTTTTTTTACGACAATCATTTTGAATCTCATGGTATACCTAATACACTCTACCAAGCTGACACACTCCCATATAGACCCAGCGATAAGCACACAAATTTCATTTCATTTTTAAAGTTTTATTTCTAATCACTTGGGTACATTGGCAATCATAAACACATTAGTTTGCCAAGACGTCAAAAAATTATTTAAATTTACGAGATGACCAACTACGCAGGAAATTTTTTGGCTGTTCGCAGTTTACCTTGTTTTATTCTAATATAAATATACCAAAGAATTTTTAACTTAAATATAACGCAATATTAAATTTAATTCTAAAATACGAAGAGAAATATTCTTCTGTAGGGGTACATAAAAATGACGATAACTTCATACAATAGACATTTAGAAAAAATCAAAAACTCCTAACTTTTATTTTTTTTCATGCAGTTTAAAGATTAAAAAAAGGAAAATAAGTTTATAATATATTAGAGCAGGGGTGAAAAAAAAATTAAATTTTTTTATTTATTCTAGTTCGTGGGTGCGCCATTGTTCTATTTTTAATCTTAAAATGTACGTCTGCTGACAGGGAACGATTTGATCTTTTCCGTTTCTGAAATATTGCAAAAAATGTGTTTTCGGGGATAACTTTGAGCCCCCCTTACACCCTTGAGAAGAAATTGAGAAAAGGTTTCTATCGTATGACTGACTCAAACTTTTTTAATGCATGTGGTTAACTCATTATTAGTGCCTCCTTTCTTTGAAATGGCCATTTTGCCATCCACAGGTAATCGTTTATAGTGGGTCAAGGTTAAGAATATTTTTCGTTTGTTAAAAATCCAACGATAGTTGTTATTTAAAGCCAAAAGCCCAACGCTTTATCTGTAAATTCCTAACTGATAGAAATAAAATAAATTATAGGTAAATAATTTTAGTAAACTATAAATAAATAAAGCTGGCAATATAATTCAGAGCGACATTTATTATATTTTATTGATTTATTATTTGATTCACAATTTGAAGGTGATCTTAATTGCTGCAATTTTTATATATTTCTGCTATGTAAATTATTACCAACTTACTCAATTTTTAATGATTTTATTTGTATTCACATACTTAAGTATGGTATTAAACTTAAAAGCACTAATAATAGAAAGAAAGAAATTAAATTTCTGAAAAAAATCTTTTTATTTTATTTAGAATGCACGCATCATAGATAGAGATAGAAGCGAATAACATTGATGCATCAAAATAAAGAAAAGTCGATATTATAATACCATTATCTACACTGAGTAATAATTTATCAAAATAATTGAAAGGTTTGCTAATAATAGTCATTAACAATAGTTATTATGCGCACCCGTTGTAGTCGTGTGGTGCACACATATAAAATTCACACATTATTTTTTTTGTGGATGAATTAAAAAGCTTAATTGACTTGTATTTCGACCTTTATTTTATTTAAATCCATTTAATCATTTATAATTTCCACACGTATTTCGGCATTGCCCTAGTGCTTTTTTCAATAGAGTAAAATCTAAGAAAAAAATATGTAACAATTTAACCAACATTCCATTGACTCATTCTACAAACGCAAAAGAAACGCATGACATCATGTCAACTATATTAAATCTCATTCAATATTCATATCGTCTTTGGCAAATCTGTGGTGACCTTAAGATTATTTCCTTATTACTTGGACTGCAAAGAGGGTTTACCAAATATTTTGTTTTTTTGTGTATGTGGGAAACCGAGCAGTTGAGTTAAAATAAAATTGAATTAAATTTAAATTATATTTAATATAAACCTTGAGCTCTTAATGGATTCTAACTTGGTGATTCTACGTCCTCTACACATTAAATTAGGATTGATTAAGTAATTTATGAAACCACTAGAAAGAGAAGGGAACCGTTTCGAATACTTAGAGCATAAGTTTTCAAAGCTGTCTGAATGCGAAAATTCGGGAAGGAATATTTGCTGGTCCACAAGTTAGGAAGCTGCGCAAAGATAAAAACTTGAACCAATGTACCATCAATGATTTAGCGTTGACAAATGTTTACAAACATTGCATCAAAACAGTGAAAACTACCGGGATATTGTAGCTAATTTGCTAGAAAGCTATAAAAATCTAGTCTGCCGAATGTCGTTCAAAGTACATTTCTTGCAGTCACATATTTGGATTTCTTTGCTGTTAATTTAGGAAAGATGAGTGATAAACAGGGCGGCAAAATTCCATCAAGACATTGCAGAAATGGAGAAACGGTATCAGGGTAGGTGAGATGCCGTCATGATGGGAGATTTTTGTTGGTTTCTCGTTAGAGAAGGCAACAGCCAACATAAAAGGAGGAAATAACTCAATTTATGCTAAAACTTGATACATCAGCAATGTATTCTTGGTACTAACTAAACATTCTGTCTGTTAGTCAAGATCTTTGTACTTACCTATTTTTTTTTAAGGAAATTCGCAAATAATATTAATATCACCTTTATTGACACAAAATTAATCACAAGGCGGGGTTCAGCAGGCAGATATGTAAAATATCAATGCCTGTTCTTCCCTCCAAACCTTGGATAATACATAGTAAAAATAATTATTAATAAACTACCAAGAATAGTAATGCATGCAAAAAGGAAAAATAGAAGAATGCCTAACAAACTTAAATGTAGATAATAAAGCAATATTAATAAGCAAATAAGAAAAACAGATATGAATAGAATTTTAAATTAGATTTCTTTGACGCGTATCCAACGAGTGTATATTGATTATACCGAGAAACAATACAGATGTTGTGGTAGCTTGGTAGTAAAAATCTTGTGATATGTACGCGCGGTATGCACTAATACCGCCTCCGTAAGTTTATGAGAGATATGGTGAACTTTCGTATATTGAAAATATATCTCAGACCGCAATTCTGTAATTTTTTTAATTCGAGGGGCCGTGGTAACGTCAATCGCGGCGTGGTATATCAGAGAGCAATAATTGAAATAATGAAACATTCGCACAAAAGCTTTTTCAAGTTCTGGGAAAGATAGTGTCTGTGCGGGTAAATCTCTCTCATTCCCATGTAAGCAGCTCGAAAACAATGATTAATATGTTTTCTATATCTAAAGTGTTGTTTGTATTTTTTCAATGGATAAACGCAGTCTTTTAGTTCGTGCAGAATGTGTCAGAGCCCCATGCATTTGGAATCAAGGTTCTTCGACATCCATAAACCCAGATTCCTTGCAGAATCAACTACAGGTACAACCTTACCATCGATACAGCTCCCAACATCATTGCGTAAACTGTGACAAACATTTTTATTGCCAAATAAACCGTTTTCCTGCCTAAGCGGGCAAAAATGTCACTAAAGGTTGGCCACACTAGATTCCACATGACAGACGTGTAATAAATTGTCATTAAGCTTCTGTTCAATCATGTTAAGATGAACTGCTATCTTCATTGCACTTATTACGGATAAATAGATATTAAACTAAAAAGAAAATTACAGAAAAAGATTTTTTCTCGGAAACGTCAAAATACTAAGGTATGTAACATGTGTGCCAACTTGTACTGTCAACTCCCTAGTGTCAAAATTTCTTTTCTATTTTCAATTCAAAATTGATATTTGTCGATCCAAAAAACATTGTGTATCACACGGCCACAAATCGTACTCATACTCGCAAAACTGTAGTTTCTGGTCTAGTGATGCAAATAACTATTGAATAACAAGTGAATCAGAGGCTTTTTAATTCATCCACAAAAGAAGGTAAGAAATATGGTATAGGCCACAAAGAAATATATGTTTTTTTTAAAGCTTCTTTTTCTTGTTTTTTTTTTTTATATCGTAAATATGGAAATGAACATTAATAACAAAGTTTTGCTTTAATTTCAAAAGCTTTTTCATGTACACATATAAAAAAATATAAATTATAAATAAATTTTTCGTTTAACAAATGACAAATTGTTTTGTTTACTAGGATTTTGAATATATTATTGTGTTTTATTTAAAGATTGCGTTTTAATATAGTATGTTTTGATTATTTGTTATTTGTCAACAGATATGTAGATGATTGCATAACCGCATTAGAAGAAAAAAATATACCAGTTTTACTTGAAAAAAAAAATAATTCTCATCATCCAAGATTAAAATTTACAATTGAAATTGAAGAAAACAATAGCATTACTTTCTATACCTCAAACTCATTAAAATTGATCGCAAAATTCTATCTACATGGTATACTAAACCAACATGGTCTGGACGTTATCTAAATGTTAAGTCTTCACAACCTTTATCTCAAAAGTTTATCTGACAGAGCAATAGCATTAACAAGTCCAGTTTTTCGATCAGATACCATTAATAAAGGAAAAAAAATATTCTAGAACGAAATAATTATCCAAATTCCCTTATAAATAAAATATTCAAAAGAAAAGATTTTTTCTTTTTTATAATAAATCAACGAAAAAATATAAATAATAGTCGAACAATTACAAAAATTATAAAAAAATCCCTATGTTAAACATTTATCCGAAAAAATAAATCAAATTTTCAAACCATACAATTACAAAATTGCCTATCAAAACACAAACAAACTACAAACCAATCTATACAAAATTATAACCAAAAATTGAAAAAAATCACACATAGTTTACAAAATAGACTGTCAAAATTGGTGAAACCATGCAATATTTGGAAAATAGAATAAAAGGACATAAATATAATAAAAATCATGAAATAACTCTAAATCATAGCTTTAATTTAACAATATAACAAATTTAAACAAAGAACAAAGTTTAAAAACAGGGAATATACTTGAAATAAAACATAAAAAGGCAGTTAATGATAAAACAGACATGCAATATTTCACAAAACTATATAACATAATTTTATAGCTAAATACAATATTTTTAAAGATCTATTTAATCACAAAATTCAATTTTTCATATTCTACTAACAACAAAATAATCAAAACATACTATATTAAAACGCAATATTTAAATGAAACATAGTGATATATTCAAAATCCTGGTAAACAAAACAATTTGTCATTTATTAAACAAAAAATTTATTTATAAATTATACTATTTACACTTATATTCTTTTATATGTATACTTGAAAAAAACTTTTGAAATTAACGCGAAACGTTGCTATTAATGATGTTTATTTCCATATTTACGACCTGAAAAATCAAGAAAAAGAAGAAATTAAAAGAAATATATGTACCATCTTTAGCAAATTAAATGCAATCTGAGCTCCACAAATATTCGATTATTAATGCAATCGAAGCTACAGTACATTAAAATAGCAACTAAAAATTTACAAACAATTCTAAATTACGCATCGTTGGGTACGAAGTAATTGTAGTTTCGGTTGCATAAATAATCGAAGATTTGTGGAGCTTGAATTCGCATTTAATTTGTTAAAGATGATTGTTTACAGGCAAAACCATTAATAAAATGTATATATACGGTTTAATTACTTTTTTAACCAAATTTTTCCACGTCCAATGAAGTGACTACTTACAAATTCTGGCATCCTAATAAATGGAAATCCATTCACGGCATTATATCACTGTTTCACTGTTAACAACATAGTTTTTATTATTTCCGTATTTTCGATTCAACATTTTTTGAAAAAAACAAGAAAAATTTAAAATACAGAAAATATTTTGTTGATCATCTGAAAAAAATATGTATGAAATTGTTTAGAATTCTTATTGTATACGATATATATAAAACCATGTACGTTATAGTTTTACCGGCACAATTCGACTGGTTAAATGCACATGCAGGTAAACTCGTCATTCATCGATTATTTTTTGCCCGGAAGATATGTTAAAATATTATTGTGTTTTTCTTGGTTGTTGTACATAGGTGCGATAAACAATCACTTTCACTCGTGTATATTTTCGACAATTCTGTATCTACTCCACACAGTTAGGTAGTTTATTTGGTGTCCGCATATCCTGCTGCCGATAGATTCCGATATCTGAGCTAAAATTATCGAAATTGATTAATTCCGATATATCGCGACAAACACCACCGGACGACTCGAGGATGTCCACGCGCATACCGTTATAAAATCGCCGATGTTAGAGGGATACGGACAGAAAAAAAAATAACAAAAAAGTTCCGCGAAAAATACGCTGATCTATTTGTCGCCCGCTAATAATTCCCGCATACGGCCGGGGCTTTTTGTGCGGTGTATAATGAAATAATGTTTGTCCACGACTACTGTATTTCCTTACATACACAGTAAAACGAGGAATGGGGTAAATAAATCAATACTGTAGTATATTTGTACTAAAGCAAGAAGAACGAAGGGTGAAGAGGGTTGCATGCATGTTGTTTACAGGGGAAGAAAAACAAACAAAAAATGTTAGCTAGCTGTGTACCGAAGCGGGTGCAATAACAAGCTACGCGTTACGTTACAACGTATATCTCACGCGACGACCACTCTAGCATGTCTTAGCGTACGGTGAATGTTCGTTACATGCCTTTAGCATTTCGAAAACTTTCTTCTATCGGCAATTGGGAGATGATTATTGTATTTGAATACTTTCTGCTGCCTTTTATTCTAATACGATGATAGAATAGCAAGTATTTTACATATTTCTTGGTTTTAACTAGAGAATCGACACAAAAAATAATGATACATTATGTTTACAACTGAGAATCATAAGGTTCCAAGCCACAATCTCTACTACATATATTTGCCTTTTCACAGAAACCAATTCAATTAAACATTCAGCCACTATAAAAAATGCACTCATATATCCAAAGATTGCCCCAGAATACATAAGACAAAGACGGAGAAGAGCGTCCAGACTGTGAAAATGACAATAAAAACTTTGATCTAACTGTACTGGCATTTGCTTTGACTTGGAAAAAAATGCCATACGTCACTTGTTTTTTTTTTAAATAAAAATGATATGTGTATAATCTAACGGGCCACAGTTCAATGGGCAAAGAACTTATGCGCAATATGGCCTGAAACAATGTGTGAGCGATCGGGGAATGTTTTGACTTTTATAAAAATTTTAGCCAGGTTTGCTCCAAACACCTCGAAATAAACTAAATAATAAGCGGGCTGCTTTCCACAGAATAGGAACTCTCTTATTTCAGTTACAACTGCTGACCTCTTAAATAGTGTACGAATGGTAGATTAGATTAGATTAGATTAGGATTGGGGTGGCCTATGGACCAGTTTCACCACGACCTTTTCAGATCTAGTGTGATCCCTTTTTTCCCAGAGGACGCTCTCTAATGTTGCCCTCTTGATTAGGCCTACCATCTTTGAGAGCGGCTTCTTTATGTAGCTACTAGCTGTGGGGTTCTCCTCCCCAATACTAGAAACCTTGTCTTCGCCAGGCCTTCACATTGGCACAGCACATGAACTGGTGTTTCTTCCTCTTATTGGCAGTATCTGCAGGTTGCATCATCTGCCAGGCCTATGCTGTACATATGCCTATTCAATCTACAGTGACCAGTCAGCAGATCCACAATCATTTTGACAGTCTTCCTGTCTTCATTCAGCAGATCTCTCGTGAATTCAGACCTCTGCTCCTTTAGGAACTCTTTTGCCTATCTTTGTCCCAGTGATTTTTGCCACCATCCTTCGGACTGATTATGTATCCATTCATTGATGGATTTTTTAATTTGCGATTTGGTAGTACCGAAAGAGAGGACGGCTCCAACGAATGACCTTGACGAACCTCGAATGGCCAGCTCGTCCGCCGCCTCATTTCCTCTCACGCCCGAGTGACTATGGACCCAGGTCAGGGTTAATTTCCTTTGGGTACACACCTCATTTAGGGCGCTCACACAGTCCCAAATCCGCTTAGAGTCCACGCTTGTGGAGCTAATCGCTTTAAGTGTGGACTGACTGTCAGAGAAGATAGCGACGCTTTTACCTGGCTCGGTACATCTCTTATATTTCTCGGACACAGTGGTACCAATGATAACAATAATAACATCTATTCTCGTATTGAAGAGACTATGAAGGTTGCAGATGTTTGGCCTCCGTTGCCTCTTATCAAACTGTTATTAAGAGTTGACAGAAGGAAAGCATTCTGCATTTTGAAAGTGCAGCGAACAGATTTTCGAAACTTAAAACAAACTTCTTCATTATATGTATAAATATGACAAGGTAGGGGGGACTTGGGGTTGGTTGTGATACGGGTAGGTAGCTACATCAACAACTGTGCTTAAACAGAGAACGCTATATTAACGTTAGGAAGTGGTAAATGATCAGTCGATGGTGGCGTGATCATTTGCCACTTCCTAACGTTAATATAGCGTTCTCTGTTTAGCTATAGTTGCCGCTGCAACTACCTACCCCTGTCACAACCAGTGTGTCAGTTTGATTTTGTACAAGGACAATAATTTAAAGTGGAATACAAAATAAACGATCACAGTTCTGAGTTTTCCACAGTTAATGTTAACACCAAATCTACAAGCAGAGGCAAAAAGTACTTATAGCTGCCCAAAATAATTTATTCAGCTCCAACCCGTAATAGCACCGGCCCATATTTTAAAATGTAAACCGTTTACTGAGAAGAAAATTGAGCACCTGGAATTTGCCTACAGATCGATGCCTCCTGAGGATCAGCGGTATATGAAATTTTTGATTTCTGGATTTAAAAAAATAAGCTTCCTACTTCAAGTGTATGAACACCAACAAATATGCTAGTGCAGATTTTTTATATCGCTTACCTTTAGACAATACAACGCAATTGGTTAGTGAACACTTTGTATTCAGGTTGAATTTTCGCTAATTGATGCCAGAGATATTAAAATTGCTACATCAAGTTGTCCATTCACTCAGGTCATGAGTGCATATCTCATGGTTGCTCAAAAAAAATAAATGATCAAAGATTAAAAGCCCTACTTTCGAAAAGGAGTGAAATGACGGTTGACCATGGATGGCTTGGTGTGGGGATACAAAATAATAATCCCTGTAACTTTCCAAAATCAATCGTTGACACTTTTGCATGAAGGTCATTTAGGTACAGTTAACATCTTACGTGTGGTGGCCGAATATAGACGAGGTCCGTACAAAGGACACATGTTTCTTGTTATATATGAAGCTCATTCAAAATGACCTGAAATTTTTGAAGTAAAAAACACTGCAACAACGCTGAAATCACTATAAATATTTTACGATATTTATTTGCTCGTTGGGGTTTGCCTGCACAATTTTATAGTGATAATGGAAAACCTTTTGATTTTTATCAAGTTAAAGATTTTTTTGAAGAATAATTACATTAAACAATTATTTTGACCAACTTATTTTCCCAGCAGCAACGGTCAAGCTGAAGCTTCAGTTAAATTATTTAAATCTGTGATAAAGAAGGTGTTTTGGAAAACTATACTGATGTATAAGAAACTCAGAACACATAACAGCAGGTGGAACACCTGCAAAACTATTTTTGGGATAGAAGATTTCGAGCTATATTGGATCTTATTAGGCCAGAGACTTCTACTACAGTTGGAAATAAAAAAAGAAAGGAGATGGTACAGATGTGGAAGAGGAAGATAAGGTATATGTTCATGAAACATTGGGAAATGAAAATGGATGGACACCTGGATTAGTGAAAGAACAGTTAGTAATTCAAGCTGTATTGTCGATACGCCAAGGGGTTTGCAATATAAGCATGCACAGCGACTAGGCACACGAAAATCTCTTGCTTCTGCAATAGATTCTGAAACATCTTTAGGAACTAAAAGCGTAGAGGTAGAAAATACTGAAGACACAGTCGAATCCTCAAATATACGGTTAGCAGAAGATACAATACAGGCTCCTTAAAGTTTAATATAAACAATGATCATATTAATTGTAGATGTCCAAGAGAATGAGTTGTAAAACCTCCTGTCAGATAGATACTCATAGATCTTAGTTTAGAGTATAAACAAATGGTACATTTTAATGTCTATAATAATAATTTGATAACTATTTTAAACATAGGAGTGTTGTGCATGTAAGCTATACTTCCCGCGTTATATTAGTTATGGTAACTAACGTATATATTTAGGGGTCTGGTATCAAAGCAGCAACATCCATTTTTGCCAAAAACGAGATACGTACTTTATATACGCCACCTAGTCCAATTTTTGTTGCTCTTTGAGTTAGCATAATCATTCGGAATAATACAGTCTACATCCCATTCATTTTTAAGGGAAAAGTTTAGCTTTGGGATCAAAATAAGCAACATCCAACCTCTTGTTTTAATCTTCCTGAAAAATGACAAAAATGGATGTTGCTTGCTTTGACATCAAACCCTCGTATGAACGTGGCAATAAGTACATAAATAGTGTGTAGAGCAACCTACAATGTAATAGGTTAGTTAAGTGTTCAGAGGAATAAATAAATTATTTCAAGTAAATGTTTTCTATCTCTAGAACACATACACTAATTGTAGGTAATACTATATCGTTATGATTCTGAATGTTTCTTGGATTATATCTTTAGTAATTTTTGAAAAATGCGTAGCCTTCACCTTCTAATGGCACATGCCAGTAATATTAGCAAAATATTTATAATTTGTAATTTTAATAAACAAAATAGTGTATTGCAATGCGAGATGGATAATGTTTCATTACCATGGAGGAACCACATTGATGTCAGTCAGATCTCGATCCTGGCATGAGATTTACATCAATTATTTTATTCACAATGATGTTAAATATGTTCGAAATTGAAATACCATCGCTCCGCTATATTTAATTATTCTTATTTGGTATTATCGATTGTATGATATCGAATTTAAATTACTAATAACTAGATGGGTACTTAAATGTTGAGCTGACATTTTTTTATTATTGACAAAAATGTCACTCTCCACCCAATAGACGGAAACAATCACTTTCAATTCATCCAGTCATGATGTATTTTCTAATCTTACGCAGATTTTTTTGATGCCACCATATATTATTTGACCAAATCTTTGAATACGTTCACAGATTTCCAATGTTCTAATTTTGAAGTGGTTATTTTTATGTCCTGTTTTGATTTTCCCCTTCAAAATGAAATGTAATTTTTTTTTCTTCAGAACGTTACAGTATACTGTTTTTATTGTGTACCTTTCATATAATTTCTAAAAATAAACTGCTGAATGAAGAATCTTTATATTTAATGTACGGTCCATATTTTTCATAAAAAAGCTTTTTTCAGTACAATACTTGAAATCGATAGGGCTTTAAATAAGTTTCTCAAAAAAAAAACGTGCATGTATGTAATTCGATATTTAATATCAGGCACGAATGTTTTGCTTTATTTCCGATATCGTATTTCGTATTCACGGTGCTGTGTCAAAAAAAAAAAGTACGCAACCGACTGCAGTCCATCTTTTTAGCGGCGCAAACAGGAAAAGGACCGGGATTCGGGATTCCACGCGAAGGATGTTGGAAAAGGTCAGCGTCTATATTGAGATTATAAGGATTTGTATCCAACATCCAGTACCCAACACAACACACATCGTGTGCTTATAGGACATCACACAACACAACAAAATAACCACCTGTTGATCTCGAGGGTGTATACACAATATTTCTACTCGCTTTTTATTTGGGGTAGGAAAGTGGATTATAAAAATCCTGAAATTCTTTCGCAGTTGCAAAGAATAAGACGTTATTTATTAATACGTTTTCGTTTTTTGTTGCTCCTTTGCTTTACGAGATTCTTATTTATTTGTTTCTATTGTTTTGTTTTCAGGTGTATCTAAGAAGTTTTCGTATTTATATATATATATATCATATAAATGAGAGTACACAATTTACCATAGTTATATTTTATATTTCCATTAGACTTCACTTTATGGTTTATTCTTAAGTACTTAGAGTTATTTTATTTTTGATAATTAAGACAGAACAGTTATATAGACTGTTATAGGGAGTTTCAAAACGATAGCACAAAGAAACAGCAAGAAGCATTGAAAGCATTTCTTCAAGAAACAGGCGTTAATGTTTTACCATGATCACCCCATTCATTGGATTTAAACTCCATTCAACATGAGTGGAACATCAGCAGAGGACACAAACAGATATCGACCATCTCATTTTGTTGATGCCTAGACGTAAATAAAGAAAGAGTACGATGCGGAAAAAGCAATCACAACTTTGCGAAATGTCAATACAAAACATATAAATGTAAGGTATGTAGAAAAGTGGGACATTTAGCAAAAGTCTATTTATATACAAGGGATGGATGGCCAGATTCAGTGCCAGCGGAATTAAAAGATTACATGAGAAGAGCAGCTGAAATAAGTATTGACAATGGATTGTTAATGTGGGGCTAAAAAGTGTTATACCCTCCAAGTATCAGACACAAAATGTTGGAAGAAGTACATACACAACGCATAACGGAATGGTAAGGATGAAAGCGATTGCTAGACAGTATTTCTGGTGGCCTGGTCTCGACAGGGACATTGAAATATATGTAGAAGGATGCAACGCTTGCATGAAAACCCTTAAAACACCCAATGAAACGACTTTGATTCAATTCCGGGAAGCAGATTATGCATTTGAAAGAGTACATAAGGGCCGTTTTTAGGGAAAACTTACTTTATACTTCTAGATTTTTATTCTAAATGGCCAGGGGTCTATGGGACACTAAAACGACACTTGATAAGTTTTTGAAACTGTGAGTATACCTGTTCTGCCAGAAGCTATGACGGAAACTAATGTAGGTCCAGCATCTGTAGAGGCATCTGTAAAGGTAACTCCTAATGTGCTTGAAAGGCCTAGAAGGATAATTAAGCCTCCTAACAGGTTAAATTTGTGAATTGTAAACTAAGAGGGGAGCATGTTGTGATCTATTCGATATGTTAGGTTGGTAGCACTGGTCTTCACGAGTGCAATGAGCGATGGCGTCCTATCGTAGAAGCACGCGGTATAGTTCATTTACTATAACAGACGAGGTACTACGTGAGTCAGTTTGCTATGACGTCACGACCGTGTTGCAAATTTTCTGTTCGTCAAAACGTAAACAAACCGTTAGGTTATTTAACTGTCAAACACTTTTGACAGGTGAAACAAACTCTTAAAAATAACATATTACCGTTAATATTAGTGATGATTTCTTTTTGAAAATCAGGATTTAAAGTATTTTAATCATGATAGCAGTGGAAAAAATAACAAAAACGCACAAGTGAGTACAAAAATTTAATTAGGACTATTATCGCATAGAGTATTCATAGTAACGATTAGTATGCAAGTTTCTTCTCTATCTAAACCAATCTCTCTGATTTACTACTTCTGAATTTCGTTTCCAATATGTTGTACACCAAGTACGTTAAATTTCCAGACTAACTTAATTCAATCCGCTTTATACAATTGTATACATCCTCCGATCTGCCATATTTAATTCAACGTTTCGTAACAAACTTCCTTTTCTTTGAGAACAAATAATATCTATCACAACAATGTGTTTCAACCATAGAAAATGTGGTTTTCTTTAAGAGCACTGCTCAAAATGTTTAATGTGTTATGTTAGTCTGAAAAATGTATGTGAAAAAACCACTTCTGTAAACAATATTTGTATATACTCATTGTTTTCGTACATGTCATAAATTGTGTTTCCAATAGCACATTGACAATAAGTGGAGTAATCAATTTTTACAACATTTATTTCGTATGCATTTTCGTTTTGGGTTAGTGGATGTAATTCCTTGTTTACAACATGAATATTTAGAGCACTCGTTACTTTCTAAAAACGACATACTGTAAAGAATATGACAAAAAAATATGTGGATTATACATACTTCTCGCACGAAAGTTAACGGTAGTAATGGTCCGTTGTTCTCGCGTTCTGCGTCGAAATACACGATTAACGAACCTCTTAGCTCCTTCGATTGTTTACACAATGGTTTCGGTATGATTTAGTTGTAATAACTACTTATTTTAAATAAATATATACCAAGTATAAACGCACGCAAATTCCCACACTTTACTGCAAATGCAGAATGTAACCCTTTGACAGTTGACAGCAATAACTAAATTGGTGGGAATACATTGGGAAGATGTGACAAACATGCAATTTAAAAAGCATTAGGCACCAACATAGTATCTTTAATTGAACATGAATAAGTTATATGTTAGTTGGTTATTTTAATATTATGGTATTGCCTAGCCCGAGTTTGCAAGTAATGACGTACCTCGTCTGTTTATAGTAATGATCTATACCTGTATTCTGTATAACTTGAGATTTATACATTTGCAATATAAAGAGGAAAGCTAAACTTAGCGTTATTTAAGTCCGGCATCATAGTTTCTATTTGGCAGAATCACGTATAAAGCTGTGTCCGCCTCTATACTTTTTCCCTCTAATAACGATTTTATTCTAACGTAAATGATATAACATAAGGTCAAGCGATTAGTGTGTGCATGCACTGTGACCAACGATGAAAAAAAAAAAAAGCATGGCCTACTCTAGTCGGAAGTACATATTCGAAAGCATGGTATGACACGAATTTTGTACCACCATGAAAAATATTGAAATTCTCTGCGTCGATATATGGAGTAAATTAATACAAAATAGTATAAAGAACACGTATTATGACAAACGTCGTTGTAAATTAATTTTTTAATATACTATTGAAAATGCATGAAAATTAGTTATGGGGCCGCAAATGATTTGCCCAAATCAGTGCGGCGACAAGCTGAGGAACAGTCCTGATTTACTTGCCGAAGTTGGATGCGTTATTCTGTTGGGAAAAAGTATTTCCAAAGACACCTGGTATATATCTAAATATAGTTTTTGTATACGATTAAATTATTAGAATAAGAGCGTTAGGGAACACACATGCGAAAGTTTATTTTAAAACACAAAAATAACAATAAGCACGTATAGAGAGAGAGCGCGGGGCGCGGGGCCGCGTCGATACAATTGAATTGATCGAATTTATTATAAACAAAACTCTTTTTAAAAATCGAAACCAGTATTAATAGCGTTTAGCAATTCGGAGGAGAAATTATCAAGGTTACGTGTATATGTTGCGTATGATTGATTTTATGTGCGTGTAATTCCAACTTAATATACACTATTTTATGCAGGATGGATGAAATAAACATATGGGCTGTTTACAAACTGGCTGCTAAATATAAGCTTTAGTTTATATTGTCCCCCAATTGTAAACACGCAACTCGCTTCGATTTTATATAACTTTCCGAGTGTGGAGGCATTAATCATAGAATTTTTCGCGGAACATTCTTCCAGTTATTGCTCCCGCGTCCTCGCTTCCCTATCGGTATCCCCTCCACCCTCTGCTCCCTGCCTGCTCGGCGTACCGCTAATCCTTAATAGCACACAGTAAGGTACTAAATTAAAAATACATGTCACAGCATTCCTCATTTTCACTTCGAAAACTGCCACACTGCTCAATACAAAATTAATTTTCCAATTAGACTCATTTGTTATTTCCTCTTTTTTTTTTTCTTCTCTGCTCCTTCGCGGACCCGTAGAAGGTAGAAGGGCGGGCAGCGTACCGTTATTAAACTTTCAATTAAAAATTTATTCGGCAAACTAATCAATCTTTATTTTCACGAAATTAAGCTACGAAAACTGTGTATAAGGCCGGTTCAAATCCATGTTATTAAAAACCGTCCCCCACTCCTTTACCCCCTCTCCATCCCTTCATGGAGTCGCTTTAAAATTGCGGAATCAGGAGAATTTAAAAGCAAGATCTACTACTAATATACTACTATATTTTTGATTAAAACGTATATGTGTGTTATAATTAGAGACTGGATTATATATAAAGTGCATATATTTTATAACTAACAGCTTCTTGCGGGTTTCGCCGTGTGTCAAAACTTTCGCTCGACGTTTCGCTGTTCATACTGACAGCTTCTTCAGGATAACTGAACTGTTGAAACTGTTGAACTGTGAACTTTGAACTCAGTTCAGTTATCCTGAAGAAGCTGTCAGTATGAACAGCGAAACGTCGAGCGAAAGTTTTGACACACGGCGAAACCCGGAAGAAGCTGTTAGTTATAGTTATACCGGCCGTGAAAGCCTACGCAGTGCATATATTTTATTTTTTACATATCTTTAATTATAGTCTATATGTACACCTATTACACTAATTGAAGTTAATTAGCGCTAATTAGTGATTACATATATTGCATATTTAGGCATTTCTATGCACATTTTTACAAAAGTTGCATATATTGCATATTTAAGCTTTTTCTTATCCTTTCTATTAGTAAAAATTCCTAGTAGTTCCTAATGTAGATCAACAACCGACAATTCTCAGAACGATAAATAATTTACATTGGTTTCTCTAATACTTTTTTCCAAGAACTGCATGTGTTTAATTTCGCCTAGCAGAAGGGATGTGGTAAATACGTTTTATTATTACTAATTCCCAAATAAACTATTCATTCATTGAATATGTTTGAGCGAAACAACATGTAATTGTGTTACGTTTTTAAATACTGTGCGTACATACAATGGGTATAGCGAACAAAATTTCTTTATGGATTAAGCCATATCCTGAACTGGTAAAGGATGGCGACAAAATATTTTGTCGAGACTGCAGCAAACTGGTAAGTTTAATTTTACTAAAAGCTTTACAATTGCGTTTAAATTTTTTAACTTTTGATATAAAATGACAATTGTTGTAGGTGTCTTCTGAGAGCAAATACCTGATTGATCAACACACTAAAACTCCATCACATATTGGTAAATGTGAAAAACTAAAGCGATCCGCATGTGTGCAGCAATCTATACGTCAATGTGTAGCATCAACTTCACGAACCTCAGAACAAGAAGAATATAATGGGAATCTGTGTAACGCATCAATTTCGTCTAACATACCATTAGCAAGATTAAACAATGTTAATTTGAAATCATTTCTGCAAAAATATTGCAAACATAATATACCTGACGAAAATACCTTACGAAAAAATTACGTCACATCTTGTTACCAGCAAACAATAGCAGAAATTCGACAATTGGTAGGGAATAATTTTATTTTATCATCGTAGATGAAAGTACGGATAAGTGTGGCCGTTATATTGCCCATTTGTTAATAGAAATTCTTCATGAAGATATTGTAGGTAAATCATACTTAATTTATTGTAAAGAACTTCAAAAAACAAATAATGTGACAATTGCCCAATTCGTTCAAGTAGGTTTATCAAATTTCTTTTTACCTGGAAGTATACTTTGCGAAAAAACTTTGCTAATGTTGACCAACGCTGCATCATACATGCTAAAAGCCGCAAAAATTTTATAGTAACATTATTCATACCACTTGTTTAGCTCATGGTTCAATCGTGTAGCCGAAGAATATTAGAATCAATTCCTTTGATTAATGAGTTAATTAGCAATGTCAAAAAAGTATTTTTAAAAGCACCTTTACGAATCCAATTTTATAAGGAGCGACTTCCCGGTGTTAAGTTGCCTCCTGAACCGATTATTACGAGATGGGGTACATGGTTAGAGGCTGCAATTTTTTTCGCCGATAATTTTGAAGGAATAAAAAATGTAATTCTTGAAATCACCGCTGACTGCATTGCTCTAGAAAACTGTAAAAAGATAGTAACATCAACAGAATTGCTACAAAATCTTTTTATATTAAATCAAATTATAGCTTTGTTTCAAGTTCCATTCGTATGCTAGAAACGCAAGGATGTCGCTCTCGAATCAGTCGAAAGAGTAGACGAATTTGATATGCTATGTAAGAAGCTTAAGGTACAATAGGTAATTCTATTTACGATAAATTTAAAAAAGTTATAAATAAAAATGCGGGTATTTGAATTAAAGAAAGTTAAGAAAATTTGGAGGTGAAACAGTAAACGATTTCGACTTTAATTTTAGTTTAGAATGTATTGCAAAGTTAAAAATCACCAATTACATCTTTGGATGTTGAAATAAGCTTTTCTATTTCGAAACATATGTATTCTGATAGAAGACAAAACTTTCTTTTTACACACATTTTGAAAAACATTTAATTATAAATTGTTTTAGAAATATGTTCTAAAAAAAATTTGTGCAATAAAGTTAATGTTTAAATTTCTGCTCTTATTTATTTTATGTAAAAATTTTGCATATTATCGCAATTAGAGGGCGCCTTTGATAACACATCAACCACCTCGATCAACCGATCCTTAATGAATCGGAACATTAGCCGCACGATCAGCAGATGGGTTGACTGCATGCTAAGAAGCAGAGTGATCTTTGCCCAGATGCTAGATAAAAGTATCGTCATGAGGACCACTAGAGGGTATCCTCAAGGAGAGGGGTACTGTCACCACTGCTGTGGAGCTTGGTAGTGGATGATCTCATCAGGTCATTAAACGACAAAGGAATATAGATGCAGGCGTACGCTGAAGATATTCTCATAGTAGTTAAAGGAAAGTTCCCGGGCGTAGTAGCAGGCATCATGCGTAATGCACTAAGAATGGTGCCTTTCACAAGGACTCTCAGTTAATCCACAAAAAACAAAGTTGGTTGCTGTCACCGACATGAGGAAACTCAATGACCTAGGCGGCATTAGACTGTTTGAGCAGAAGTTACAAATTAACCAAGGAAGTAAAGTATCTGGGTGTTACCCTCGATGCTGGAAAAATCACTTAATTAAAACAATGACCAGGGCTACCCAACTATTCTTGCCCTGTAGGAGAGTTGCTGGTAAAACCTGAGGACTAAAACCGAAGGTGATCAATGACAATTTCGTTTGCCTCTTGCTAGACCGCGTCAACAACTAAACAATAAATGAATCACTCCGCCGGTGGCAAGCTTTATATCTGCACGTATCGATTCCAGAATTTTCCATTTTAGTATATTCTGCGAAGAGTAACAACTTTCAAACGTCAAACTATACTGGGAATAGTAGCTGGGAAGCAGAGTAACAGCTTTGTTTATTCATTGAGGTTATATAATTTATTACTTAAACAAACTGTCAACTAAAAATAAGGAATAACGACAAAAATAGGTATGATTCGGCTAATATAAAATGTCCGTTGTTTTCGCATTATTTTATATGAGCAATGATCGGAATCATAGCTTTTATATGGAATCGTTCCTTTTTTTCTTGAAGCATCTGCGTATTGTTGGGAACCGTTTTATTGGATGACTGTTGAAATTTAAATTAGATCAACCACGCGCTTTATTTGCCTTATAGAAAAACTTTTCTTTCTGTCGTGTTTTCTTGGCCGTATTCTTTTCCGTCTTCTCTGCGATACCGGATATAATCGAAGCTTATACAATTAAAAATAAAACAGAAAATCTAGACCTCCATTCCGCTTTAATAATTATTTATTTTCCGTTAATTTAATAGGCAACCAAACTTTCAGCTGCCAAGATTACAGGCTGGTTTAAAAATAACCAGCCCTTTTATTTAACTTCGTTGAAACAACAATTAATACCATCTCATTGGAAGGAATGACAATATTATATACTTATTTTCTCACACCTCTCATTTCAGACGATAAAGCCAACGTTTACATCAGAACAGAGAGCGTTAAAGTATTTAAACAAATTTAAAAGTATTATAAACAAAACGTCGAATCAAAAGTGATACAACCAATCCGAGTAGTCAATTTTAACTAAAACTAAATCCCATTGGAATGTTTTGTTGAGGATATAAATTTAAAATAAGGGGGATGCTGTTTAAAAACTTTAAGTTTAGATGAAGTACCGACCAATCGCCGACGATTTCAATTTAAAAATATTTAATTCAAAGCGCCAATGATACCGGGCGGATTCCTGTAATTATTAAAACGCATCTGAATAGAATTTGATGGGCTCGAATAAATATTTAAGGAGCGGTTTGGGATTAAATGGAGGGGCGAGCTTTTACAATAATAAATTTTTGAAAGGTGTTTGGTGTTATGTTAAATAGTTATCCCCGATTCCCCGCCTCGGTGTGTTTTTTTTTTGTTCTTCTTTTTATAGCGTAATCGTTTAGTTCCACCAAACTCGTCGAGAGACACTTGAAAGTTATAAATGCCGATGTGAGTCCCAGCCCTCTCGCTTTTTTCAAGAACTACAACTATAAATTCTGCGTTTAGATTATTCAGGCGGTTTTCTGGGATACGTTAAGGAAGATATTTAAAAGAAATACGGCCGATTTAGATTTATTATTACGAAAGTATCGATAAATATTTAATTAAATTTCCTTTTTTTTTTCTAAGGGGGGTGTTGCAGTACGAAGTGATTCATTCCACAGATTCAAATTGGTATCACTCATCAGATAAATACATAGTGATCACAATAACTTTGATGTGTGCCGCATACATTGTCGGCATGTTTTAGTGTGAAAAATGTTTAATTGCGTCATGTTTAAAACCATTAAAGTTATTTATTGGGTATTTTAATAATCTCATGTATAAAATGAAGTAAATTTAACGCTTTTTAATTAAAAGTACGTGATCTGTTTCAGTATTCACTGTTTCATTAGATTTGAACAGGTTGTGTGTGTCTATTTAATAAAGTAGTTATTTGAGACTATATATAGGCAATGTAGAGCAAAATGTGGAAGAAGTAGAAGCAGCTAAATTCGTGTGCAAATGAAAATCTAAATCGCAAATTCTGATGAAATTCATCACTCAATCAAGAGGGCGTCCTTGATGTCTACAAAATGAAATATTAATGGAAAAATTTCTCTTCTAACATACACAGAAAATCTCTAACATAGCATTCTCAGGAAAAAAAGCTCAAAATGTCTAACAATTTGGAAGATTACAGTTATAAATAAAGTAATTTTCAAGTGTAAGGAAATAAGCAGGACGCGCATGCGTAACTTAGAAACCTTTTGTTTAAGTCAGACGTGGGCAGAACGATAGTGTTGTATGGACGAAACACTCTCTTGGAACTGCATTGTGAAAAAAACGCAAATAGATTGAATAGTTACTGTTGCCAGATACGCAACTTAAAAACTATAATTGAATTTAGTTCTCTGCTTTCATTTTACTATGCAAACGTGTACACTAGAGTGTCATACGGCATCACGGTTTGGGGAGCATCGCCTGCTAGCAGGACTGTACTGTTGGCTCAGAAACGCATAATCGGATGTACGGCTGGAGTTCACTGCACAGAGTCTTGCAGACCTTATTTCAAAAGATGGAATACTTTACCTATGCCTGCTCTACACATATACGAACTCTTAAATTACGTTTATGCGAACAGAGGTAATTTTCAACGCCATGAGCAATTTCACGCACATAACACTAGGTCAACGCAAAATTTCAGTGTCCCTAAACATTCTCTGAATATTACCAAAAATTCCCCCAATGTTTTGGGTTTGAAACTTTTTAATGCCTTGTCTCAGAAATATCAAAATATAATATCGATTAACATCTTCAAACGGCATATTGAAAGCTTTTTACTGTCATCCTGTATTTATTCTATCGAGGAGTACTTTGAGTTATGTACTACATGTAGGTAAACCTAATGTAATTTACCTATTTTTATTTTGACTTATCCTACACATTTTTTGTAATGTACACAGGATTAAATATATATTATTATAATTATTATTATTACTTCCTAAATTTTTAAATATTGTACCAAAACGGTTGTATATTTTATGTTTGACTGTTTGCATTTTATGTAATATGTTCTGGAATATTTGTTGAAACCTTAGTATCCGCTCTGGTTTTAAAAGGCTGTTGCTGTCACATCTTTTGAAAAACGTATTTTATACTGCTGATGGCTCCTTTAAGATAAGGATTGCGAAGGATCTGGCTATCTACTAGTTTTGTTTGTTTGCATTGGGTGTCCCAAAATTACCGCAAGTTTTGCATTAAATAGAAAACACAGTTTTTAGTCTTTGATTGTTATTTTTTTATTGAATCATAAAGTACATAGGATAGGGTTATTTATGGAATAACACATCGGGCAAATGGCCTCCACGGCTTTGCATGCACATACGCACCCGTTTGTCGAAATTTTCCATGACCATTCTGCATAAATGTGGCTGAATTTCGTTGATGTAGCGTTGAATCTCCTCCTTTAATACACGGGTGGTTGTGGGCTTGTTGACATAGACCTGTGATTTCAAATAACCCCATAAAAAGAAATCTAATGGTGTTAAACCACACGATCTAGGGGGCCAATTCTGATCACCGAAACGAGAGAGTAACGACCTGGAATGTCTCATGCAGTAATTGAATTGTTTCACGGGCTGTATGGCATGTGGCACCGTCTTGTTGAAACCACATATTGGCCACATCAATATCATCCAATTTCGGCAGAAGGAACTGTGTTATCGTGTCGCGATATCGAGCACCAGTAACAGTCACTGCTTGACCAGCCCCATTTTCAAAAAATTATGGTCCAATTATGCCTCCAGCCCAAAATCCACACCAAACAGTGCCACGTTGTGGATGCATTTGTTTTTCGACAATCACATATGGGTTCTCAGAACCCCAAAAGCGGTAATTTTGGCGATTAACAAAGCCATCAAGGTGAAAATGTGCTTCATCGCTTAGGATGATTTTGCTCGAAAAATCAGCATCCATGTGTTCATATTGATGTTCAATAATCCATTCAACGAACTTTCTTCGCTGTGCATGGTCATTAGGCTTCAGTTGTTGTGTTAATTGAATTTTGTAAGCATGGAGACACAGATCTTTAGTGAGTAGACGCTGTAGAGAGCTTCTTGAATTTTGCAATTCTCGTCCACGACGCCGAATTGAGGTTCGTGGATTGTCACCGAGACTCTTACGCACTGCTTCGATATTGACATTTGAACGGCTTGTTTTTGGACGACCAGTGTGTTTGGCGTCTCCAACGGATCCAGTCTCCATGAATTTTTCAATTAATCTCTTCACAGTTGGCGAAGTTAAAATACTAAACCGACCATATGTTGTATGAAATTTTCGAACTGCCAAGCTTTCATTATTTTTGAAATATTGTTCAATAATGAAGACAGGTTGTTCTATCGTGTAACGCTCCATTTTTACTAACCCTAAACTGTCCACAGTATATTACAGTAAGGACATGTTCGCAAAAATCCATTGTTCTTGAATGTCCGTTTTGAATGACCTTCAAGCCCAGCTGCCATTTTGTAAAGCTATTGCCGGGAATTTTCAAACGTGTAGAATAATTTATATCTTAAGGGAAGTAGAAAAATAGATTAAAAAAATACACAAATTTATGCGTTTTTTATTCTGATTTTGTTGCAAATATTTATGAACAGTTTATAGTAATAAAAAACACGATTCCAGTAAAATAATGTTTGATTAAGTGATACATATTGCTGTGGTCTGGCACACCGGATTTCGAAAATTTAAATTTGTATTTTTATTCATACCGAATTATCTTTATCAATGCTGCGATAGAGTTTCCACAATTTTAATATTTTATTTTTATGTAAGATTTTGCTAATTGATTTGATTTGATTGTTTAATTTGTTTATTTAAATGTTCAGTTGGTTTAAATTAATTTCACTCTGTAATATATTTTTATTTGATCATGTAGTTTGTGTCCTTCTTAGAAGAATTGTTCTTCTATGATCTTTGCATTTATGCGCTGCTTTGGCACGCATCTGTTTGTTATATGTATGCGATGTTTGGGCCCCTGGAGCTCAGTTCCTTGAAAGATTGCGTGTAAGTACATTTAAATTTATTTTCATTGCTGCCATTTTGGTATTTCATTTTGATTTTAAATTTTGTTTCGTTTATTTTGATATTATTTCATCAATCAGGGAACTCACTTATTAATAATTGGTATTATATTATTGTGTTCACAAATTGGATATAAGATCTTTTATTATTTTATGTGCAGGAAGATATACTTAAGTTTAAAGAGTTAATTTTTCGTTTTTTTTATATTTTGCTGTTTTGTAATTATTTTTAATCACCTCGGGTAAGGTGAATAGAAGCATTGTGCTTGTAATTAAGTTTTCCTATTTTTTAGTTCACTTGTATTCTCCACGATTAATTTAGTTTGTATTAATTTTTGAAACCACGTGGATTTTTGTTGTAATAAGGATTATCTTCCTGGACTGTTTTCGTTTTTGCTTTGTTTAAAGGATTTGAATTGTCCTTTAGTAAATTAGATTCAAGCAGGTTTTGATTTTGGCCAGGACTCTCAGTCCAAGGTTTGATTTTTCCTGTGTTCTTTGTAACTAAATACATTTTTTTTTTTTATAAAAATAAATTTAATGATTGTTAACGTCATTCAAAATTTCTGTTCTTTTATTTTTGTATCAACCATTTCAATTGTTAGAGCCTAATTAAAGAAAGTCAAAATTTTCAAACGCCCACATTTTTACTTTTCATGATAGGTTTTATTGTGAGGGTAACCCTGAAGTTAAGTATTCTTTTGCGCCCTTTATTTTTATCCACTGAGATAGTTAATTTAATTTTTTTTTTTCAAATTCATTTTGCATTTATGCTGGTGCCATCAGTACACAGCAATATATTTACAAGTGTTTACGATAATTATGTTCATATTCTTTCCTTTTTGTGAAATAAATCTTTGTTTATATTTTTATAGTGTAACAGATTCTTCCAGGAATAAATATGTTGTGGTTCTTTCTCAAATAAATTAATAAAAATGCAACAGCATCGGTGGAATAATTATCAATTCCGCTCCTATAGATAGTAACAGGGTGTAGGTATATGCCGCGTGTTTGTAATGAAGGCTTGAACTAAGTCAGTGTTGGAACACAAGAAAGTAAACGGATCTGCCATAAATAAGGAAAAACGTAACCTATAATTGAACTCGCATAATATAAACGACTATGAATTGGGGTTTCTGCTTGTAAAAATGAAATGTAATTAATTTAACTTTACTAAATTATGATTTTATATTTCAGTACTAACTGGTGTTTAACTAAATTTATTTATTACTTTAAATTATAACATACAATTAGTATAATTATTAAGTGACAAAACTGCATCTCTCAGTTCTTCTATGGTATTCATGCGGTTTCTATAGATCATATTTTCTAGATAGCCGAACATGAAGTAATCCAATGGGGTTAGATCAGGCGATCTTGGTGGCCATCTTTGTGCTCTAAGGAACCTGTCAGCAAAAAACTGTTGAAGATATTATTGGCAGGTTTGTCGAGCAGTATGTGCTGGAGCATTAACGTGCTGAAAATAACCTGCTTCAAGCTCACTTTCTTGTAACTCTGCAATAAACAATTCCAACATCTGTTGTAACGTTGGGTGTTACAGTTTCCTCGAAAGAAAATTGCCCTATTATTCGTTGCTGGACATAGCTAACCAAACTCCAACTTTTACGGGATGCAATTGCGTTTCTCGAAATTCGTGTGGATTTTCTGCAGACCAGATACGATAGTTTTGTAAATTGATATAGTCTGTTAGATAAAACCAGACTTCATCCGAGAAAAATGATTTGTTTAGCAAGTTATCGTCCCTTAAATTGTTATTAAAGCAATGACAATATTCCAATCGCCTATCGGATCTAATGGTAATAATTCTGTACCGTAGAAACTTATAGGGATGAAAATGTAACTTTCTTTTGACAGCTCATTGCGCTGAAGTGTATGATAAGCCTATAAACTTATAAAATGTAATAAAACTATTTCACTTAATGTTAATATTATTTTTACTTGTTGTTGAGCTATTACCACAGATAAATTCCTTATTTTCTTACAGTATTCAGAAATACTATTGTTGGTGGTTAGATGTAAATATAAACGATTTGAAAAAAATTATAAATAAATAATCGAAAGATACTACAACACGAACACCAATGTAGCTAAAAGTCAAGAAAATTCATTTAATGTATAAATTTGTATGTAGCTAACTTCGCTCATAAATTGTAATAAGTATAGATAAATTTTTCCGGAAAACAGTTTTTTTCTTACGACAATAATTTTGAATCACATGGTATAAATGTTTTCAAAAAACTGTGAAAATGTGTATGGTAAACTCTAACGCTGCGAAAAGAAAAACTCGTTACCTCCTAACCTTACCTTACTAACCCATGAAAAGTATACTACATGATTAACGATTATACTAAGATATGATATCGATGAGTCAATACAGTGATCGCAATCACCGTTTATAATTACCGATATTTATAAATCACATTCACGACTCACGGCGTGATTTAAGAATTACCGTTTCGCTCATCACTAAAACTGTCAGCTGTCGAATTGTTTTTCTTTTCAGGTTGCCAACACTTTACTCACAATGGCGGCAAATTCAAATCTTGCGTTCATTTTCTTTTATTTTTTTTTTAATTAATTAATACCTGTGCGACGTTATCTACACTTTTTTATGGATTAGCTTAATAAATAATCTATCTCTATTTAAATACAAATGCAGACGTAATAAAATTGGATGTGTTAGACATGGCATATATGAGTCCCTCACCCCCTTCCCCGCTTCCTTCTCCTCCACGCCATTCGCTCATAAGGTGTTGGAAGCATATGTCGCAAAAACGAATACGGTATAGGAATATTCGTAGGTGGGTGTGAGGGCGAGGGGTGAGTTTTAAACGGTGCGAGAGCAAAGAGCCTTGTTGCGGCAATGTCTGAGGGTTGCGGCGATGAGAAAACGTGGGTGCCCGGCGAGAAATCTTCCGCAGTAGTTTGTAATTTCCCTGTAATTGTAGGTAAGTATAATTGTTCCAGATAATAAACGTAACGGTTTATTTCGCAAAATGGGGAGAACGCGCCAGCGTTCTTGCGTCCCCGCGCGCGTACCGCCGTCCTTGTCGCACTCCCGATTTTCTTTTTCCCCGTGTTTTTCCCGTCCTCGTCTTAATAGGATGGGCGGAGGGGGAGCGGGGGAATGCTCGAAACGGCCGCGCCTGAATGAGAATTTAAAGGCAAACTTTATTATATATTATATTGTTAGTATCAACGGCGATAATCTGCTGGTACGTGAGCGGAACCATAGCCTATGTGGCAGCGCGTGCATCACACTAGGTCCCCGCCGTGTTTGGGGTCGCAAAACATTTCTGCCGCCCACCTGGCGAAGTGGCGCGCAACGCAAGGCCGTTGTGCGTGTGAGGAATTAATAGCACAGAATACCGAAGGAGTAAATATGATGACGGTTTATGTGCGAAACTTTGCTAAACGATTTTTTATTTTTCTTTTTCGCCCCCATCCGATGTTTTCGCGAGTCCCCACTTTTTATATATGTGTCTTTTCCCTAATGTGTTTAAGAGAAAGTTTTCCCAGCATAAACAGCGAATGGCATAAAGTGAATCTACCTGCTTATTCCTCCTAAAGTGGAAGGTGGTGATGATAAATAGGGTCAAGTGAGTAATTGCTGCTCAGTTATTCATCTTTATCAACATCAATGCAATAAATCCATCTTAAAGAATTTAGAGTAAATTGAAAAAACGTTTCACCAGTAATATCTGGGTCTTTCCACAAACATAAAACTTTTGTGGGTAATTGCTCTCAAATGAAAAAAATGTACCATGTGATTCAAAATGATTGTCGTAAGAAAAAAAAAAAGTTTTCCGGAAAAAAATTATCTATACTTATTACCAATTTAATGAGCGAAGTTAGCTACATACAAATTTCATACATTAAATGAATTTTCTTGACATTTTGATGTCTAAAAAATGATTATTTTAGAGAATGGCCCATATAGGTACCTAGAATAGTTAGCCTTGTGTAGTACTTTATATAGAAGACGGAGTAAGGATGAATTGTAACAGTAGTCGCTCCATGCATTGGCAATATTAACATTGCGCCCATATTTAAAGATGTTGGAAGTGCCAATTAGTGTGCGATGAACGTGGTTTCATTGCCTGTATAGCTATGAGTAAATATTGCAGTGCGAAGCAACATAACGAATGAACGAAAGGCTCAAGGTTGCTTTTACTATGTGAATGGATATATTTCGTGAGGGCAGGAATACCAGCTCCGTTCACCGTAATGGTTTATATTTAGTTTTTGGGCAAATACTATGAGATTCAAAATGATTGTCGTAATAAAAAACTGTTTTCGGAAATTTATCTATACTATTACAATTAAATGAGCGAAGTTAGCTACATACAAATTTCATACATTAGATGATTTCTTGACATTAGCGACTTAGCGTGCGTGTTGTAGTATCTTTCGATTATTTATCTTATAATTTTTTTCAAATCGTTTATATTTACATCTAATACACCAACAATAGTATTTCTGAATACTGTAAGAAAATAAGGGTATTATCTTGCTAATAGCTCAAAAAACACGTAAAAATCAATATTAACATTAAGTGAAATAGTTATTACATATTTATATTTTATAGTTTATCATACACTTCAGCGCAATGAGCTGTCAAAAGAAGTTACATTTTCATCCTATAAAGTTTTCTACAGTACAGGAATTATTACCATTAGATCAACGATAGGCGATTGGAATATTGTCATTGGTTTAATAACGATTTAAGGGACGATGACTTGCTAAACAAATCATTTTTCTCTGATGAAGCTTGATTTTATCTAACATACTATATCAATTTACAAAACTATTGTATCTGGTCTGCAGAAAATCCACACGAATTTCGAGAAACGCAATTGCATCCCGTAAAAGTTGGAGTTTGGTTAGCTATGTAGCAATGAATAATAGGGTCAATTTTCTTCGAGGAAACTGTAACAGCCTAACGTTACAACTGATGTTTGAATTGTTATTGCAGAGTTACAAGAAATGAGCTTGAAGCAGGTTATTTCAGCACGATAATGCTCCAGCACATACTGCTTAACAAACCTGCCAATATTTTCAACAGTTTTTTTGCTGACAGGTTCGTTAGAGCACAAAGTTGGCCACCAAGATCGCCTGATCTGGCCCCATTAGATTACTTCATGTTCGGCTATCTAAAAAATAGGATCTATAGAAACCGCATGCATACCATAGAAGAACTGAGAGATGCAGTTTTGTCACTTAATAATTTATACTATTGTATGTTATTAATTTACAGTATAAATAAATTTAGTTAAACACCAGTTAGCTATGCATTGTAAAATCATAATTTAGTAAAGTTAATTAATTACATTTCATTTTTACAAGCAGAAACACAATCCATAGTCGTTTATATTAATGCGAGTTCAAATATAGGTTACGTTTTCCTTATTTTATGACAGATCCGTTTACTTTCTTATGTTCCAACACTGACTTAGTTCAACTTTCATTACAAACACGCGGCATATACCTACACCTGTTACTATCTATAGGAGCGGAAATGACATCATTTTGAATCTCTGTGTATATATTGCTGTGGTCTGGCACCGCGGGGTTGTAAATCAGTGTTATTTTATTTATTGAATTTATCTTTATCAATGTCCACGATAGTTTCACAATTTTAATTTTTTATTTTGACAAGTTTGTTAATAGTTGTTTAAATTTATGTATTTTCAGTTGTGTTAAATTCATCATTTTACATGTTTCGCCAGTATTGTATTTTGTAGTTTAATTCTAGAGATTTTCTTTGCGATTCGTCGACTTTTTAGCACGCAGATGTTGTCAATGTATGCATGTTTATCTCTAAGAGGCGCTCAGTTACTTAGATTGATGCCGAGAAGTAAGTACATGTAAATTTTTATTACATTGCTCACATTTTGCAATACTCTTTATGTAAAGATTTGTTCGTTTAATTTGATATTTATATCGTCCATCTAGGAACTCATAAGATTAATAATTGCTGTTGTATTTTCTTGTGTACACGATTAGGTATAAGATCAGTTATTATATTTGTTCTAGAAGGTTTTTTTTTAGTTTGAAGAGTTAATTTTTCCGTTTTCTAGTTTTCATATTAGTTTTTAGTTAATCACCACGGTGTAGGTGAAAAGAAGCATTGTGCTTGAAATTAAATTTCAATTTTGTAAATTTTACTTGTTTTGTCCACGTTTAAATTAATTTTGTTTGTTTTAAATTTTGAAACCACGTGGATTTTTTTGAAATAGGATTTTCTTCTAGAACAAATTTACCTCTTTGCTTTGTTAAAGGATTTGAATTGTCCTTTTGTAATTGTAGATTCATGCAGGTTTTGTTTTCGACCAGGACCTTCTGTCTATGGTTTTATTTTTCCTGCGTAATTGTAATTAAATGTTTTTTCTTTCTTTTTTTTATAAAATAAAATGAATGATTGTTAACGTCATTCAAAATTTCTGTTCTTTTATTTTTGAATCAACCGTTTCAATTTTCGATGTAATTAAAGAAAGTCAATTTTTTCAAACGCCCACATTTTTACTTTTCATGATAGGTTTAATTGTGAGGGTAACCTTGAGGTTAAGTGTTCTTTTGCGCGCTTTTAAATTTTTATCCGCTGAGTTAGTAAATTTAAATTTTCATTTTTTACTTTTCATTTTGCATTTATGCTGGTACCATCAGTACACAGCAACATGTTAATGATATTTTGTACCAGGAATAATTGGAAAAAATAATGCTTCTTTGTTCCTCAAATTAATTTGTAACAATGTAATTCCAAATCATTTTTTATACATGCTTTAATTTTCGTTTTCGCGCATGCACCATTCAAATATCTTCTCATCTTATACAGCTACTTCAAATAAATATTTTAGCATATGATGTGGCCAAGAAATAATAAGGTACACTGAGATCGAGAATGATTGTTCTGATCCTAGACTACTTTCCGCGATGCACAAATCAATATTTTCACGCATCATTGTAATGGAATTAGTAATACAGCGTTTCCTCAAATTTTGCTGCCAAAATTGACATGTATTCTACGTAGCCGTGCGTTTCGTGTTTAAAAATTTGCTTATTTAGTCATTCCGTATTATTGTTTGTTAATTTTCACATATAGTCTTTCTAAAGACTACGCCTTCATTTCGCATTGAGAACGTAACGTGTTTTTTTTTTTTGCAAAATGCTATTTACACTGGGCCAAGATAAATTTATTTTGGAGGCGTACTTTCGAAATGGTGAGCGAGGAAGTGATGGGCAGTGGAGATATTCAGCTGTACTTTGTGCTGAAGAATCTATAAATCAATTTGTCGAAGTGCAAATTGATAATGATACTCTGCTTCGACACATCAATCGGGTTGTCCATCGCCTCAGAGGAACTGGAAGTGTTTCGAAGGGAAAGTCACCAGGTCGCCCATCAGTTCTAACCGAAAATGTGGTGGAAGACGTACGTGCCATTACGGCAACTTGCACAACAAACTAGTAGAAATACACATCCTAAGCGGTGTTATAAAAAGTAATGTGAATTTTTTGTAGGTTTATCTTATGGATCTGCTCAGAAAGCTGTAAAACGAAAGCTTTATTATCATTCATATAAAATTTCTATCGTGCAGCAATTACTGCCACTAGATTTCGAAAAACATATGGAATATTGCCATTGGTTTAACGCAAATCTAAGGAATGACGATGTTTTAAATCTTATTTTTTTTTCTGACGAAGCCTGATTTAATTTAACAGGTGATGGGGATTCTCAAAATATTAGGATTTGGTCCGCAGAAAACCGTAATGTTGTTTGGGAAACGGAATTGCGTCCTGTAAAAATAGGGATATGGGTTGCAATGTCTGGGAGAGGTATGATATAGAATCGATATTCTTTGAGGATACAACAACAGAAGCCAGATATATTGCATTGCATGAATTTGTGGAACAATTATTTGATGATGAATATAAGAGAGACAAGAGAGTATTTGCAGGAATTTTTTGATAACACAGTTATTGGCTTTGAACGTTGATCACGCGATCTTACACCGCTTGATTTTTTTTTATTTGCTCATTTAAAAAATAAAATTTACCGAAACCGCGGATCAATTGAAAGACGCAATAAGAAATGAAATAGAGAATATTACAAATGAGCAATTAATAAATGTTTCTGAAAACATGAAGAAGAGGGTAGATGCTTGTACAAATAATGGTGGTTCTCACTTTGAATACAGCATGTAAGCAGAGCAGGTATGTTAAAGAAATATGTGCCCGATTTTTTAATTTATATTATATTTTTGTTGTATGGCTATGGAAGCATCCATCCATTATTGTCCATTCAGTACCTCGTATAAGTTATGAATAATAATAATAATAATAATAATAATAATAATAAACTTTATTTCATAGACTAACGTTTGAAATAGGTCAAAAGGAAAAAGTGGGAACGGGAATAAAAAATACAAATAAACAATGTAGTACATAAGATTACAAAAGAAAATCGAAATAAATATACAAAAGAACTAAAGTAAAAATTGAAATGGCAGAAATTAAAATAAATATAGTTCAAAAACAGTAATCCAAGTACTCATTAATTGAATAAAAACAGTTAACAACCAAGTTTTTAAGGTTTTCTTAAATTTATTTGTATTATATTCCTTCCAACTATCAGGAAGGTGGTTATAAATTTTTATTCCAAGGATATCAATACAATCAGCTGTTAATTTTAAATTGTGCTTCATTAAGTACAGTTTGGGATCTCTTATACTGTCAGAATGTTGTGGATTATTAGCAACTAAAGTTTTATGTTTATGTTTATGAATGTAAATAGTGGCTTCTAAAATATACAATTCAAATAAAGTTAATATCTTCAATGAGATGAAGTGATTTCTACAGGATGTTAATTGATTAATGCCGGCAATACATCTTATTGCTGCTTTCGGTTTAATGAAAACTTCATTGGCTGACGAGCTGGAGCCCCAAAGAAGAATTCCATATAGCAGTTGTGACTGGAATTCAGCGAAATATATAATCTTAAGGGAATTAGAACTTACTGATTGTTTAAGTTGCCTTAGCTTTAATATTAAGGTATTTAATTTAGAAACTAAAGACTCGCAATGGTCCTTCCACTTTAGTGAGGAAGCCAAAGTAATACCCAACAACTTAGCAGAATGAGATTGCGCAATAGTATTATTAGAGACCTGTAAACTGGAATGAGAACCGATTTTCTTCTGGATGGTATGAAACAAAATGTATTTTGTTTTGTTAAAATTTAAGGACAAACCATTCGCACAGCACCAGTTATACATTCGATTCAACATCTTGCTCGTTACAAGCACTGAAAATGGTTGCATCATCAGCATAACACACCATATTGTAATCTACGAGAAAATCAACAATATCGTTAATAAATAATGAGAATAATGTCGGGCCTAGAACGGAACCCTTCACTACGCCAATATTGCTCGGTAAAAGACAAGATCGAATTTTGTATTTTGTATTTGAATTTATAACTTCGATTTCAACACGCTGGATGTCTGATATAAGTTAAGATATGACATAAATGTGTATTTTTACAATATATATATATATATTGTTTAAACTTTCTATACCTTTAATTAAACGTGGTTGTATTTGTCATCAGAAATATACTGCTTTGAAAAATGTTTATTACGTTATTTTTGCGCGGGAGTTAGTTGAATGATTCATACCTTAGATGCAATTTTAGTGCACTACACTTGTTGTCAGGGTTGACATTAGTGTATATTAAGTTGCATACACACAATTAGACAAAAACCGCACGATTACCGCACGTTACTGTATTTTATTAAATAACTTCATTCGCTACAGTGGATGAAATATTGTTATAATCTACGTGGAAAGTGGAGTAGAATCAGGACAGTCTTATTCGATCTCACGGTATCTACATGATGTTCTAGTTAGAATCAATATACTTTCTTAACAGTACAAATTTTGGGACCGATATCTAATTGCAACTATAATCTCACTAAAATTAGGAATTGTTAAACAAATTTTGCTATATTGCGTAATACATATTACGTCATATCCGTTTTGGGCGCTGGAGTCGTCGGATGAGTCCATTATGCCAGCTATAGGGGTGTTTGAATTCAGCGGCGTCGTCAGTCGACAATTTCGCATCTGTCAAAATTCAAATTAGTGTCTGTCTCTGAATTTGTGGGAGTTGATCGCTTTTTTACCGTGTGTTATTTATTATTATCTAGTGTTACCTACTTCATATAAATAAGTGTCTTTTTCAAGACATCTCATACTTCGTTTATAGATAGTGGTAAGTTGACTGCATTGCATAAGATTTTTTTATAGAAATCTCTTTTATAATCAGTTATAAGCTTATGATGGCTGAACAGTCGCATCAACACCAAAGAAAGTTGGCGTGAAAGGCAAAATAATTCATAGCCAGGGAAGGGAAATCATTGCGCATGTATTAAAATTTATGAAGGAAGAAGCTGCAAATAATGCTCCAATAATACCTTTGTCGCACTATAAAGAGAGGTTACTTGCAGCAACGGGAATATCTGACATTACATACAGAAGTATTGTCAAGGAAGCCGAGGATGTAGATGCAGGAAGAGCTACCTCTTTTAGTAGCCCTGGCAGAAAACGAACACGCCCCAGTCCAAAAGTACCTTCGTATTGAAGATAAACAAACAATTCGTACTATTGTACATAATTTTTATATACATGAAAAAAGACGACCTACCATAAGAGGTACAAAAATATAATTTCCTTTCTGTTATGTTTATACAACAGCATTATTATTTATTATAGGAATTTATAAAAAATTCAAGAAAATGGTATATCTTCGAAGGAGGTTTGACCACTCTCTCAAATGTTTTAAAAAAGATGGGATTTAAGTATGTACTCATACAGAAAATTAATGTATGACAGTAAAATTATATATTTATTCACTTGGAGGTGGCAAAGAACTTCTGATAAACGGAAATTATTGATGGAAAGCTACGATATACGAGCTAAACGCATAAAATATCTACGCCAACTACAAGGTTACCTCCATGAAAATAGACCAATAGTATTTACGGATGAGTCATACATTCATAGTTCCCATACACAGCCGAAGGAATGGTCAGATGGTACATTTCGAAGGGCAGCCGCTTAATCATGGTGCATGCATGCTGGTGGTAAAATGGGCTTCATAGATAACGGATTACTTATGTTTCGATCAGGTATTTAGTAATGTATTGTATGTAGAAGTTATTATATTAATGGATGAAAACTTCGTTATTCATCTAATATTATGGTACTCCTTGAATGTATTATAGTTTATTATGTAATCATTAATATTTTTGTTCTCAAATGCTCTGAAAAGCAAGAATTATGATATTTCTAAGATGAAAGCACCATTAAATTCTTTGTTTTTTTTTTCTTAAAGGTACAAAATCAGGTGACTATCACGATGATATGAATGCGACAAATTTTTTAACATGGGTGACAAAACAATTGGTGCCTAATCTTCCACCTAGAAGTGTTTTGATAGTGGACAATGCGTCTTATCATAATGTAAAACTTCATTATGACCCAACTTCTGGAACAAAAAAGGCTGAAATGATCGAGTGGTTGACGGCAAGGAATATATTCTTGATTCTAGCTTTACAAACCAGAGCTTTATGAACTAATAAGAAAAATAAAATGAAACGCCACAATTTAAATTAGATAAGTTACTAGCATCTCATGGGCATAGTGTTCTAAGGCTGCCACCGTACCATCCCGAATTAAACCCTATTGAGAAAATATGGGCTATTGTAAAAAACTGGGTCGCTGCAAGAAATGTTACTTTTAAGTTAGCCGATGTGGGGCATTAGCTAGAAACAAATTTACTTCTATAACTCGTGAAGAATGGAATCTGTTTGTAACCACGTTGATAAAGTTGTAGAAGACTATTTGGAAATGGAGCACCTGTTGGATACGATAACAGATGAGGTGGTATTTGTTGTGAACACTGGCGAATCAGAAACTGATGAAGATTTTTATGATGATGACGAGTATGACGATGATGCTGAGAATACAGTGTCGTGATCTTTTAACTCTTAAAGGCACCCCTTAGTTTTATTTTTTACTGTAATATATAGTTTATTGTTCTTAATCCAGTGCTATAGTATTTTAGAAAGGACTTGTGCATTTGATTATAATATTTCACCATATAGTATCGTTCATTGTACTTTGTATTTCATATTTATTCCTGAATAAATGACGACGGTTATTTTGGTGCTTTATTTTTTTTGAACATACTAATTTATTTAAAATTAAATAATTTTAAGCACAAAATTAAATGTTTTATTTTTACCTTCTAGTGCATGTTCATGTATCTAAAACATTCTTTGTTCATTGAAAATTACGATGTATTATAATTATTATGTAATTTCTATTAACCCAAATATTTTTACGAACGGTTTCCAAAATATTGACGTACCCAATAACTAATTTAATAATAATATTAATTATTCAACATTATTATTACATATTAATTTGATTTGCTATTTTTCTGTAGTAACTTCTGTTACTGGCGTGCATTTTTCTCTCAAGCACCTCTGTCAATTAAATCACCTCCGCCACTGATAGCTTCAGTTCGCGTATTCTACGTTGACATTATGATGACGTAATATGTATTTCTTATATTGAGACTACTCTAACAGTAAATCACAATGTTTAAAGAAACGCAAATTACATAGCGCATGTTACGACGTGTGGTTCTTTTGTCTAAACTGTACCGACGCCAGTGCAAAGTAAACATGTAACTAAAAACATCAGCCATAAACAGAAACAAAGATGCAAATATGCACACAGTGAGTCACGCTGTTTAGGGGTGTGGGGATAATCAAGAAAGGGTTCCCTGTACAAATATAGTCGGCGGTGGTAGGAAAACTCACGACAGCGCGACTGAAACGCTA
Source organism: Protaetia brevitarsis (assembly GCA_004143645.1). Taxonomy (NCBI): domain Eukaryota; kingdom Metazoa; phylum Arthropoda; class Insecta; order Coleoptera; family Scarabaeidae; genus Protaetia; species Protaetia brevitarsis. The sequence goes on from RXPK01004241.1 coordinate 72,290, forward strand.
CAGTTTTAACCGAGGCATCAAATTTACTCGAACGGAATCCGTTTTGCGTTTACGCGCTGGCAGAAAACATGATCGGGGGATATAGGATTCTAGAATCCCATGCTTGTTTTTTTTTTTTTTCTAATTCAGCGTTGTCGGACGTCGACGGTCAGAACCCATCTACTGTAGCGCCGGTGGCGACCTCTTGGAACGGTTTTTAGAATAGTAAATGTAATTAGTATCCGGGATTTGCGGCTCTAGTTCGGCGGTCGGTTGAAGTGTCGTGTATACGGCCGGTCTGGCCGTTCTCCGCGTGTTTACCAGAGAGCTATTGATCGGAACCATGTAAATAAGTACCGGGAAAAGTGATACGCGCATACGATTCGGAGATCTAGCTGTGTCATCGCTAGCGATAAAATAGTGAACGAAAGAACACAACTCCCTTCCTACTATAGAGTGAACGTAACATTGTGTATCCGTCCTCCCCCTGTGCCGAAACCGTACGGATGGTACGCTAACCCGCCCGCACTCCGTCGCCTTTCGTTCAGCGCCCCTCTCAAAACATACAGACGCGTATATAGATATACGGGGAGTCTCTCTCTGTGCCGAATCAATCTTGACCAACAGCCGATTTCCCACGCGATCGTAACAGTAGTTTTGCGAAGAGATAGGAAACGGGCACTTCTTTCTTGTTTGTAGTAATTTTTGGTATCGGGGATTGTTCATTTAATCGCTACGACCGACGCACTGAGGAGAAAAGCTATAAAAGTAAATAAGTTCAGGAAAATTAGAAACCTAATGGTGGGATTCTAAGCGAAAATATGTAAATTTATAAATCTACATCTTATACAAATAATCCATAAGACGAGTGATTACAGATAACCCAGTAAACCAAATTCAAATTTCCAGCAATTATATTTAGTAACTTCAAGTACAATATAAATATACCATGTGATTCAAAATGATTGTCGTAAGAAAAAAACTGCTTTCCGGAAAAATTTATCTCAAGTCATAAGTGATGATTGGTCTCACTCTATTCATACAAACAGTATTTTTGGGTTTCATCTTCAGCATTATTCTACAAAGCTTCGGAATCCGTTTTGCCCGTGTTCAAGCTAGTACCCATTCATACTATGAGATTCAAAATGATTGTCGTAAGAAAAAAACTGTTTTCCGGAAAAATTTATCAATACTTAATACCAATTTAATGAGCGAAGTTAGCTACATACAAATTTCATACATTAAATGAATTTTCTTGACATTTAGCGACATTGGCGTGCGCGTTGTAGTATCTTTCGATTATTTATCTTATAATTTTTTTCAAATTTATATTTACATCTAATATCACTAACAATAGTATTTCTGAATACTGTAAGAAAATAAGGGAATTTAATTGTGGTAATAGTTCAACAAACAGGTAAAAAATCAATATTAACATTAAGTGAAATAGTTTATTACATTTTATAATTTTATAGGCTTATCATACACTTCAGCGCAATGAGCTGTCAAAAGAAAGTTACATTTCATCCCTATAAAGTTTCTACAGTACGAGGAATTATTACCATTGATCACGATAGGCGATTGGAATATTGTCATTGGTTTAATAACAATTTAAGGGACGATGACTTGCTAAATAAATCATTTTTCTCGGATGAAGCCTGGTTTTATCTAACAGACTATATCAATTTACAAAACTATTGCATCTGGTCTGCAGAAAATCCACATGAATTTCGAGAAACGCAATTGCATCCCATAAGAGTTGGGGTTTGGTTAGCTATGTCCGGGCAACGAATAATAGGGCCAATTTTCTTCGAGGAAACTGTAACAGCCCAACGTTACCAACAGATGTTGGAATTGTTTATTGCAGAGTTACAAGAAAATGAGCTTGAAGCAGGTTATTTTCAGCACGATAATGCTCCAGCACATACTGCTCGACAAGCCTGCCAATATCTTCAACAACGTATTCAAACCATAGAAGAACTGAGAGATGCAGTTTTGTCACTTAATAATTATACTAATTGTATGTTATAATTTAAAGTAATAAATAAATTTAGTTAACACCAGTTAGTACTGAATTGTAAAATCATAATTTAGTAAAGTTAAATTAATTACATTTCATTTTTACAAGCAGAAACACCAATCCATAGTCGTTTGTATAATGCGATTTCAAATGTAGGTTACGTTTTCCTTATTTATGACAGATCCGTTTACTTTCTTATGTTCCAACACTGACTTAGTTTGAACCTTCATTACAAACACGCGGTATATACCTACACCCTGTTACTATCTATAGGAGCGGAATTGATAATCATTTTGAATCTCTGTGTATATACGGACAAAGAATAGTTCCGCTGGCGTACTATAGATATCCCAGCTAGGCTGATTTTAGAAAAGTGTACGGACCAAACAAATATTAAACGTGATCTGACGTGATTAAACGTAAGTGGAATTTTCCATTGCACAAACGCGTAAAAATATAAGATAACCGAAGAGTCGGTGCGAGACGAATGAAAGTGGTTTAACTGCGCGCGCAGCGAAGTGGTAGAGCGTTCCTTCAATGAATTGTTATTTCGCAAAATTATTATGAAATGAATATTAAAGGAGTCAAAACAAGTAACAGTTTAGTAAATAAAACAAAAACCAAAACACACATATTGCCTCAATGGATTAATATTCGTTTTATAATGAAATTAAAACATATTTTTGTGTTAAAGCGAAGCTTACACACGGAATATTTGCTTTTATTTATTTCGTCAAGTGCCTATTAACTTTTTCATAGCACATATTATATCTTATTTACCACTGTTGATTTATTTGCGGTGATAAAATATTTTTGCTTTTAGTGGACTAGTGTAAAATAATCTTTGTTTCTTGATATATAAATTTATGTTTTTTTTTTTGATAATTATTGTCAATATATCTGCAGTTAACAGCGAAAGAATATTATCTTGCTAAAAACTGAAATAAAAATATCAGAAAACATTAAAAAAGTGTATCTATAAAATCTATAAATTTTCTTTTTTTTAAATTCACTCTCAGAAATACCATGATGTTTGAAAAACATAAGCTCATATTTGTTTCCAAAATTATTTTTTACTGTTTTCATAGGATAGTCGATGGCGTATCGAACAAGAAATTTTTTATCATTTTGCTTAAAATGTAACTTAAAACATTACAGTACAAGTTTCAATCGCAGCCAGTAAATAAAATTCAAATCTCCCGCAATTATATTTCGTAACTTCAACTTAAAGGTATTCAAATACCCATTAATGTAATACAAAATCGTAGGTAACTTCATGCTTTTATGTTGAAGTTCCTGAAAATATCTGCGCAAAATTTGAATTTGGTTTACTGGGAGGAGTATTTACAAAAAAAAAAAAAAATATGCAACATTATTATTATCTGATTGCACTTTTAAGGTATTTTCCTCAATTTTGTTTTTATCAAAGTGTACAAGTACGCTAGCATCAGACATAAGGTTTTGTCGCTCTTGAACTTTTTCTGTTTCGTTGTTTGTAGAATCAATATAGAAAATATAATTGTTGGGCATTATATTATTGTACATATCTTATAATGGTATATATATACTATAACTAATAATATATAACTAATATAATATAACTGTCAAACTATATATTCGTAACAAAAGAATGATAAAAAATAGAGAAAAAAGGAGAGAATTAGCAGCAAATTCAAATTTTCATTCGTTCGTTTTGGAAATGAGACATAATACCAGAAAATTTTATAGGTATTCAACCAAGTCCAAATGCAGACTTTTTATAATAAATCATAAAATTGGAATTTTTATAAATCATCAATAAAAATCATCGATTATAGCGTACCTCTGTTTAGTACGTTAATTAAATAGCGATAAAGTATAATAGATGCATTCATAAAGAACAACTCTCCAAACATACATTCATCCCGTAAAATAACTTGGATAAATATAAACGGCAAAACTAACACCTAGCATCCGCTTCTCAGACCATCTACGATTTGACGATTTGATAACTTTCATTTGTTTTTTAGTTTTAATATTATTTTTTTTTTCTCCATTAGCATTGAATGTTCATATTTTTTTAAGGTAATGTGTTGTTTTCTCCATTTTTTTTTTGTCATATAATCGTTGAAGTGGTATGAAAAACTGCAGAAAAAATAGGGGTTATCGTTTTAAAAAAGAATGGGGAATGAGAAGATAGGATGATGACGTGATATCGGAAAACTATGTGATGTCGTGATTAACAGCTTTACATCATGAGCTGGCTTTTAACAAACTAAAGGCGACGTGTTCAAGTGTTTTTCACGCGATTATGAATTTTGTTCCGAACTTTATCATAACACTGCATATACTCTGTGACATAGAAATATTTTAGAATATTTGGATTTATTTGGATTTTAGCAAGGCCTTCGATACTATTGATACGGAGTGCGCGAAGTATCCCTAAATCTGATACAATCGTATCTCTCTGGCATTAGAAGACATTGCGTGTGTATATCGGCATGTCAGCGTGATATTAAATCATATATTTTTTCTTATAGTTCTTCACTTTTACAAGGAGTACCGCAAGGTTTAATTTTAGGCCCTTTATTGTTCGTTATTTATGTGAACGACCTGAAAGATTTCGTGAAAATAAATGGCTTGTACCAATATGCGGACGACACTACTCTCATAGTTCAACCAAATAGCCTTGAAGAAGTTTCGCGTTCGGTGGATGCGATATTGAAGGTGATGACCGATTGGAGTGCGCTCAATAATTTAAAATTAAACATCGCAAAATCTAATGTTTTACCTTTTAATATAAGCGGCGAGCTGACCTGTGTACAGAAGGGCCAAATTCAGAAGTCAGATCATGTACATAAGGTTTCTGGGTACGGTTTGGATATTGGCTTGAACTGGGATTCTCAGACTGATCATCTATCAAGAGAACTGTATCGATGCTACTATGCTATTTATAAGCTCCGAGATAGTGTTGATATCGATGTCCTAAAAACGTTTTAGTTCAGTCATATTCAGTCGCGGCTGGCTTATAGCATAATATTTTGGGGGTCTTCGACAGGTTTCCAGAGGATCTTTGTTATTCAAAAGAGGATTATAAGGTGCATACTTCGGGTATCCGGCAGATCGTCGTGTAGACCGCTTTTTAAGTCCCTTAATATTTTACCTCTTCCCTGTCTTTACATTTTTAAATTAATTTCTTTTTATTTAAATAATAGAAACCTCTATATACGAAACCGAGATGTCTCTAGTGGTATGACAACCAGATATAGCGAAGATCTGGTTGTTCCAAAGCACAGACTTGAATTATATGAAGAAGGTGCTTATTATAAGCCTCTAACTGCTTACAATGCATTACCGCATGAAATAAAGAGAGTTCATGGAAATAAAAAGGCTCTCGATTTAACCTTCAAATATTTGATGCACAATACATTTTATAGTTTCAACGATTATATACGTGGTTAATGATTTATTTTTTGTGTCTCCATCTTATTCGTCGCTATTGTGGAGTGATTTTGAATTTTAGATTTTTTTTTATGCATATTGAAATTGTATACAACTGCTTTTGACAATTGCTGATGTCTGCCTTTATGTGGATTTATAGCAAATAAGCTATTATTGTTATTATTAAATGTGTGAAGGCAGACATTTTTTTTGACCAAAGTTGTCAGAAATGTTTATTTACTAAAACGAAGTAATTGGTTAAAATTTTAGAATAATATCTATGTATAAACAAATTGAGTCTAGTCTGTAAATGTTGCCGAAAGTGTACTTTTCGTATTTGTATCTTAATTTGGAATTGATGAGAAATGGGAGGAAGCAGCATTCGGGTCTTTTTTTCTTTCGTCTATCCGGTCGGTATTCGTTCGTGTTTTGGGGTGAGCTTATTAATTACTTAGAAGTGTAAGACGTGCAGTCTGGTAGCGCTCCTGCGAACACAGGGAATCGGCTTCGTTGAATATAGATATCCAATCCCTGCAGCCACGTCTTGCATTTTCAAGTTTGTTAAGTTCGCAGATGTAGATGAATATTTAATAGTTCACCTTAATTATCAGGTCTAATGTCTGACTGCTCTGTCGCCCGTTTTCGACTTTACAGGTTTACCGGTACCTCCCTCTCACTCCCGCCTCTCTCTTTCTGGCACATCGCCGCCGTTCTCCTCTTGGCAAATTAGCCGATTCCGTTTTGTTTCAACCCCACTTTCCGCAACACAAGGAAAACAATACGAATTATTTCGATATTCCTGAAGGTGTATTAAATCGAATTCCAGGGTTGCGGCATTAATTTTCCTCGTAATAAACTCGAATCTTATCAGTCACCCGAAATTTTACAAATCATTAATTACGCAACACGCCCAAACTATGCGTACAGTGAACCAAAAATTGATCTTGAAACGATGAAATAAATCATTGCTCACATGAAATAATCCATTAAAATTGATCCAAAGAACGAGTTTGATGGACTCGTTCTTCGACGAAAGAGATTTCATTAAATGAAGACGGAATTGTTTGGGAGAGTGTTTCCCTGATTATTTTATTCTTTATATCTATCGAACACGCCGCGTAGTCAGCGAAACTACATTGTACTTGATTATCTTATGTTTTGGAATTGACAGCGCCTTGATCAATTGTTGAATTTGGTGATTATTAAGATCACTGCACCGAGCATACGCGATTCGCCACCCATAGTTTGTAAGGCCGTATAGATCTAATTAATTCTTGATCGGCGACAATTTGTAGAATAAAAACAGATGTTATTGTAAATACTATATATATTAACACTTAAATTACACAGGAAATGAAACATACAAAACGTTTACATAAAATTCTTGGTTTGATTTGAAGTTATTGTTATCGGTTGTTTGGATCCTCTGATACTGAACTAGTTTGCTGGATATTTATATGCCTCAGATAATGTAAAAATAATGGAATCCTAGGATGTGGTAATTGTAACTGCCCTAAATTGATATTAAATTAAGATTTCTAGGATTAGAAACTAAGAACTCTGTGTACAATAAATCTTGTAAATTTAGTGGTTGGTAACCACAGGATTATACTGAAATGTATGAAGCCTTAATTAAAATGTAGAATTTAAATAATATGAAATTAAAAAACAAATGCCCCTAAGAGGTAAGGCGATTAAAGATTTGATAGCTATTAAGGTTCTAGTATAACTGTAAATAAGTTCAATAAAGTGCACAAATTATATAGGTAGATTAGAGATTTGTTGAATTTTCCATTGTTACTTACAAGGGAACCTCGCGAACTGTAAATCGCAGATTTTGATGAAACTTTATCAGTTTGTAGACTCCATGGAGTGTTACTCAAGGACGCTTTCCGTTGTTGCGGAACTTCAACTTTAGGGGATGCAATTCACCCTTGTAATTTGGCCTAAATTTGTTTTTTTCTGAATAACTTTTAAACGGTAAGAGATAGAAAAAAAGTTTCAATGGTGGACTTGTATCGCTTAGTCAGCTCTTTCGATTGGTTAAGATATTTATATACAGAGTGTTCCAATAAACGTGGAATGACGTATGTTGTGCTTATTTTATCGAATTTCAGAAATTCGTTATAATGGCCTTTTTTTGTGATCAAATAGTCTATAGAAAGGTAATTTAAAAGTTATACAGGGTGTCCACAAAAATATAAATTTTAGCGTATTTGCATATTCTAAAGAGATACTCTGTATACTGTTATATGGCTGCATTGTATGTCGAAAATCAGTGTAAACTTATACAAGGCTCTAAATGGTTATATGTGCTAGTTTTCGTGTTATACGCGTTTGGATGTATGTAAGACTATATTATCCCGACAGCAGACAAAAGAAAATATACCTACTTCGACAGACTGTTCCTGATACTTTTAATATTACGCTGTATATACAAAATAACGACAGATTACGACTTTTCATATTAGTGTAGTATTCGTGGGTAGGTACGCAAATAAAATTATATAATATTGATTTATTAGATTATTGATATTTGTTGAGTTCATATTGTTTTTAAAAGAAAAACTTAGAATGTACAATCGACGTACAATTTAATTATAATTATATATATGTTTCTATTATTACCTTATTTTATTTTGTGTAAGACACAAACAGCCTGCTCTATTTTAATAAAATAAAAGTCAGTAGTGAAAATATGTGTATACATTCTTCCAATTCGTGTATTACTCTTCATCATGATAGCAAAAATCCTCAAAACAGTGTTGAAAACATAAATGATGTTACTTTCCTAAATTTGCTTTTTACAGAACTTAACGATCGTCGCTTTGATTTCGAATCAGTCCAAAACTCAACAGCTCTCCTTTTGTAATCTGGAGTAATATTATCATCTTCCAAAATACATGTCTCCTCATACTCTTCTTCAGCATCTTCTAAATCGTAGGACGATGAAGGCTCGCCTTCAACTGCTATTTCAATAACTCGAAGACGATTCATATCTTCAAATTCTAATGCCTCTATTGTTTCTACTACGAACGTTGTATCGCAAACACTTGTATCGATTAGAGTTCTCACCGCATCATGCAATTCTATTTCACTAGAATTATTTTGTGTTATTTAGTTTTCATTATAATTATATGAAAGTATTAGCTCATGAATATTTGCTGAATTGATATGAACCATGTTAGCCACTGTCATTGCAAAACTATATGAACTGAATTTAAATAAAAATTGAGTTCTTATGTACATTGCATGTATATGTGTACCAAGTTATTCTGGTCAATTGTCTCGAATAAAATAAAAATATCTGCAAGTGAGACGTTCGCTACTCACATCTCTCCAAAAATAGTAGAAGCAAGCAATTAGTGTAACCTATTGTTTTCATCTGCCTGCTGTCGGGGATAATATAATCTTACATACATCCAAACGCGTATAACTCGAAAACTATCACATATAACCATTTAGCGCCTAGTATAAGTTTACACTGATTTTCGCCATACAATGCATCCACATAACAGTACACAGAGTATCTCCTTAGAATAAGGAAATACGCTAAAATTTATATTTCTGTGGACAGCCTGTATAACTTTTTAAATTACCTTTCTATAGACTGTTTGATCATAGAAAAGGCCATTATAACCGATTTCTGAAATTCGATAAAATAAGCACAACATACGTCATTTCACGGTTATTGGAACACCCTGTATATAAATATCTATACCAATCGAAAGGGCTTACTAAACGGTATAAGTCCGCCATTGAAACTTTTTTCTATCTCTTACCGTTTAAAAGTTATTCAGAAAAAAACCAAATTTGGGCCAAATTATAAGGGTGAATTACACCCCCTAAAGTTGGAGTTCCGCAGCAACGGAAAGCGTCCTTGAGTAACACTCCATGGGTCTACAAACTGACAAAGTTTCATCAAAATCTGCGATTTACAGTTCGCGAGGTTCCCTTGTTAAGTCTAAATAGTTTTAATTACTTATTGTAATAATTAACTGTTCGGGTGATGTATGAATTTGCACAAACACTATATGTATAAACCTTTTTAGGTTTCTGTCCAAGTCTTGAATCAATTCATCCTGTTGAAATGTAAATGTTTCCGGAAAACGTTTATTATATACCAAAAAGAATTCTCAATTGCTGTTGTCCAATTTTTCCAGAGAGAAGTGCACATTGATTTGTTATAATAATCAAAAACTAATTTATTTCACTAATGAATCTTGCCATAACAATGACACATTTCGTCCTGTCGATGAAAATTCACTCAATGATTGTAGATTATTGATATCACGTGCCGTATTTTTTCCCAGTGTAACAATCGATTTTACTGATTCAACCGGCTTTGTTTCCTCATTATATCTCCGTGATGCATTTTATCCTCGCGCGAGTGGAATTCAATTTATCTAGATTTGACTGCATATTCGCCAGGGGGATATCCGCAGAAAAGGTATCCACGTATCCAAAGATATAGGACATCAGCGCAGTGTCAACAAATAACGCCTCCCCATACGTTCTTGTAATGTTGTCGCATTTGTACACGCGGGTGTAGGGATTTACTTGTAAAGCACGTCTAGTTCCAATAGCCCTGGCCGTCTAATATCTCCCCGGGGTCCTTTTATGACGTCACCGGAGACATCTTTGCCCTTTTACTTTATTTTCTGTTATCAAGTGCTGCGGATCTGCATGATATTGATATTCTGCCGTGGCGAAAGGTACATATATACATACATAAACCCGTGTGTATGTGTTGCCTTTCCATCAGAGGGCATCTCCCTTTTCTCCAATAAACGTTACGGTTCTAAACGGTTGCTTTTTCGGAGCGCGTAAGGATATTACTATAACGATTCAGGAAACTAGGAGATAAATAACCGTACCACCAGAATATCAAACGCTTTCCATTATTCGGCCTTGTT
>RXPK01004242.1:0-44847 GCA_004143645.1 Protaetia brevitarsis
CCTCATATGTGCAGATTCATGAAACTCGTTCCTCCTGTAGTTCGCATCTTCTACACCGGTTCGCTTACACGGCCTGTGTTGTATGGATGCTTTTTCAGAGGGCAGTGTCGTCCAACCAGTAATGTTTTACTTCTTTCTTACGCGCTTGAGTAGGTTATCAGAGAACCACCATCCCATCCCTATCAGCGTTTGGTATGGAGTTACGCTTCGCGACCTCCATTTCTTTGTACTTTCTTTATCTAACCAGGTTAGATCTCCCTTTTTGCGGAATCTTTAGTAATCCCACATGCGGGCTGGACCATGAAGGTCTCTTAGAGCCCCCTTGGGTAGTTATCGGCTATACGTTGCCCTTTATATCCTCATGTCCGCACCCAAATCAGAGACACCTTGTTGTCCGTGCCAGTCATTGAGGATTGTTTTTGAGTCCCTAACTGTTGTGACCTAGTTACAGGTTTGAGACTGCCTTAATGACAGCTGGCTCTCAGTCACGTATATTAATTTCCTCCTCTGTAGCCCCCTTTTGCAACCATTCTGCACAGACTGCAAGGGCGAATACGTCTGCCTGAAGACCTTAGTTTCCCCAGCTTATGAATATCCTTTGATTGGACGTGAGCCCACAAATACCGGCTCCGTCCCCTGGCTGGATTTCGATCCATCCGTGTACCAAAGCGTTGGGCAATTTCTACGCAAAGACGGGCTAAAGGAGAAAATAAAAAACTAACGCAAAGACGCACTCATTCATATTTCGGTTTAGCCTCTTCTGGTAATTGAACTGCACAGCAAATATAAATGTGATTTAAGGTTTATCCAGTAACTAAGAAACGTGTACAACAAATTTTATCCGGAAGTAAATTAATCGATGGTTAAAAACGGGCTTCAGAAACCACCCTCAAAAGCAGACACACAAACATGCGCAAGACTGAATTTTGCGGCCAGGTCATATGAATTGGGATCATGAATGGAAGAACGTCATATTTTCTAATGAGAAGCACATTTAATTTGGAGGGACCTGATGGTTTCAAATCCTATTGCACGATTTTCCATAAGAAGAACACTTGAATTGCGATGAGTAGGAAATGTTGTAGTGGTAGTGTAATGGTTTGGGCGGCTTTTACCCATAAACAATAAAAGTCCTGTATGTTTTATTAATACACGAATAAAGTCGGGTTCTTATAGAGAACTTCTAGAAATGGTTCTAATAGACTATGATGAACAAATACCGTCGCAAGAGTGGATATTTCAGCAAGACAACGCACCTATCCATTCTTCCAAACGAACAAAGGAGTGGTTTCACCGAAAGCAAATCAACTTAATGCAATGGCCTGCTCGCTCACCCGACCTGCACCCCATCGAGAATCTTTGGGGAATATTGGCTAGGAAGGTATTGCGCAATAAAACAAAACAATAGCGGTTAAAGAACTGAAAATCTGCGATAACGAAGAGTTGGAATGAGATTCCTGTTTCAATATTGATTAAGTTGATAGAAGAATAGTATTTTTCAGGTTATTTTGAATAGAGGATCCAATACGAAGTACTAATTTTAGCAAAAATTATAATTTTTTTATTTCATTTATCCATTTTGTTAGTGGACCTATACTATTTTCGCTGTTTTAAGATCATTATTGTAAGTATTTTCTGTAGAAAGTATAATAAATGTTTTCATTGATCAATATCAATGCGTTGTCGTGTCGTTACAATTAAGCATTAGCTTCAACGCATAGTTTGCCGAAGATTTTAAGAAAAACCACATATTCTGTTCAACAGTTCATGTGGAACTATAGAAATTTCGCTTACTGTATCACGACTAGGCAAGACACCACAGCAAAAAAATCGCGTAAACCTCATCTGTTGGCTTCGGCCGCATCCCTAAATTTCGTCCATATTCAAATTAGAACACTTTTGGACTTAAAAAGTGGCAGTACAAAAATAAGTCTTTATGTCACAATCTTTTGTGTGTATTCCTAGCTCCAAATTGGTTTGTCCATCCTGAACCGTGAATGCGCGGCAAAACAAAAGAGCAAAATTTGTTTTCTACACCTCACAAATCAGCACAAAATGATGGCTTAGTTAATTTCGTAAAATCGGAAGTGTGGCAGCCAACTTGACGGACCTCGAAAAGGCGTCACTATTTGTTTTCGTGTTCGATGCAATTGCATAAGACTTTTAAGACATTTATTCTATGAAAATTTTTAAATTGATCTCTATCTTGGAAGCTTTTTATTTATCTTCTAATCAAAATTTTCCTGGGCTTCCACTACAAGCTAACTATATTAACATTTAATTTTGACAAATATGCAATGTTGCCAACTTCATGGAATTATTATCAAGCTTGCCTGGGAAATTGTAAAATTCATTTAGATACGTGAAAATTATTTAGGAGTTTCCGTTAATTTAATAACAGTAGAGTTTACTGATGGGCATAATCGAATGGCGGAAAAGACGTTTCGATTATGAATGATAATCGATTATTGGGGCTATTATGAACGATAAACTGGGAGCAATAATGTGGAAATGAGAGCGGGATTAAAAAAAAGGTCCTACAATTACCTCGCCGATGAATGATTGTAATAGTCGATTGATCATTCGACTATTACAATCTATTGAGCTAACAGTTGAAGGAAAACCAATAATTTGAATGAAAATTTCGACACAATTTGAAATTCTCTACAAGGTATCACAACAAATTAATTAGTCAACTTGAATATGAATCACAATAAAAAATTCCTAACAATTACAAAACTATGGCGCCCGTTAAAATATTTAACCTTAAAAATGAAAGTGATTGTAATTGGCATTTAAAATATTCTTTAAAAAAATATTTAAGATTGATTAAAACTAAATTATAATTCTATTTTGTAAGTGAGATATCGTTGGCGAATACCTGGGTATAAAGAAGGGCATCATTACAGTTACGTATTGAAAATCTAAAACCCAAATCAGACGTAAAATGGGGCTTCGTAAGCCGTCTCTCATCAGAATTCCTCTCAAGAAAGCCCTTGAAATATCGAAAATTTTATCGTTATAGGTAAATGTGGGTTTAAATATAATATATAGACAAGGACTAAAACAGACACTAAGAGACCGTTATTCTTCCAAGAAAGAGGAGAATAATGGACATTACTATTATTACTAAAAATATCCTCCCGAAGAGAGATAAAATTCTCGAAACACAAGATTGCACGCAAGATCAAGCTTTAATATTAAAATAACAATGAATAACATTTTCATTTTATGAAATAGCATTTTGATTTAGTATTATTCATCATAATAGTTATAAATAACTATTTATACTGCAGAATTATGATGTGTGCAGAGATGCACGTTGTTAAAGATATATAATGACATTTTCTGTTCTGGAGCTGTGTTAAATGAGAATAAAGTTAATCAAATTAGATTAAACATTAATGATTGAAATTCAAATTATGTTTATAGGTTTAATGAATTGTCGTTCCTTTCTTATACTAATTTATTATCAGCGGCCTGCTGTTAGCTCTGCATTTTGGTTTTACCGATACTTACCATAATTAAAACAAAAAAAAACAATTTATAATTCTAGAGTTCTGGGCCCTCTGCTGTGGAACTCACTATACGACGGAGTCCTGTTAAATATTCTATATATCCAATTAAATATCAACACTGTTGTTTCCTGGTGTAGTAAATGCAGGCTTTCACTTAATGTTTCTAAGTGTAATTCTATGTTTTACTAAAATATCACCCCGTTACTTTTTTCTTATACTATCTCCGATACTACTTCTTATCTCTATAAGTTTAACGAAAGATCTGGGAGTGTTATTTATCCCAAACTTTCTTTTTCTCATCGACCTAGCAGATGTTGTCGCACGTACCTTTAAAATTTATGGTTTTATTTACCGCATTGTAGAGATTTTAACCCCAAGGACGTGCTAGCGTTGTTCTTTCTTTGATACGCTCTAATTTAGAAATCTGCAATTTTAACAATATGGTTTCCTATTTACTCAATTCATATAAATAATATGTATCGGTTCAAAGACAGTTTTAAAGTTTCTTACTTTTAGCTGAGGGATCTTATCCACTAAGGGGTTTTGATTATGAGAACTTTTAGCCAAATCAACTTTGAATATTGCAAGTTAGAAGAATGGAGTTTGATTAATTTTTATTTACCTGGGCATAATAGATTGACTGCCGTGGCTTACATAAACTTAACTTTTACATACATAGCTGAATTGCCGCTATCACCCTACATATTGATGTATCACATAGATCCAATGTGCTGCTCCGATCTCCCTCTCATTAATTGTGATCACTTTAATAGACCTTCAGAGTATGCGACTCAACAATGAAGGCTTGAAATTTATGTAAGAGTGCTTCACCTCTTTCAACAGTTATAGTCTATTTTCTTTTCCTTTTTTTTTCAATTGTTTCCTGACTATTTCATGATATTATTTGTTCTTTGATTAGGTAAGCAAATTCTTATAGTTTCTTTTACGCTTAAAATCTTAGTTGTAAGAATGAATGATTTCTACTTTGTTAATGCTCCTTGGCATGTACTTCTCTTTCCTCTATGTTTTTCCTGTAATGGGTGTAAAAACCTGTGAGAAGATATATTATTATTATTATTATTTTATTATTATTATTATTATTATTATTATTATTATTATTATTATTATTATCTCTGGTTTATCATGGACGGGGAATGCATTAAACTCCGCAAAACGGTGAAATATCTAGGCATCACGTTAGACGACCGTGGAACATTGAAAAACCACATCACGGTTACTGTGGTTACAGCGGAGGATACACTGTTGAAAATACTATCGGTGTTGGCGTTAATTTTGCGCTAGTCAAATATTTTAGTGTCGATTTTTACAAACTTTGCCAGACGAGTTGACTACGTGTGTTTAAAAAAACAGAAATCACTAGGAATTTCGTTGAATTCATTGTTCAGATATGAGTATTATTATATTTCTAGACATTCAGAAGCGTCAACCAATCAAAATTTTTCCCTCGGATAGAAATATGGAAACCCCACCTAATCTAATACAGTTTTGCATTATACACATCACGTGCGTTGCACATCTATCTGTTTTCGGGTTTGTTTCTGCGTATTAACATATCCAATCAAACCACCAAACGTGTATTGACCTGCAAAGTGTAACCTTGTGTTATTAAACGTTAATTCCAGTGTGCATAAAAAATGTCAACATCTTAAAGATGTATTGGGAATATCTATTTACGTAATTAGTTCAAATTTGAGTCAAATAGCATAAACATTCACTTAATTTTCTAATGGTTCTCAAAAAAAATTATTTTAAAATTGGCGTTTAGTTGAAACTAAAACTTTTGAATGAGTGGTTCTGCATATTTATAATTGAGAAAACGTTTTAAAGAGAGAATATTATACCACTAAGAAATAAGAGTTGCATATTAAAAAGACGTCTTGTTTAGAAAACGGTGTTAAATCACCCAATTGACCGCATTCATTTAGATAAACAGCTAGTAAGTTTGTCTAGTCTAGATCAGATAAAATGTGACTAGAAGTATTTTATAATTCCACGTGTCAGTTGGACAAAATAACCTCTTAGCAGTAGACAATACGTGACTATCTTTACTCGTCAAATTTAAACTCGTATAGTTCTCGATAGTGTGGACCTCTCCTGACTATTAAATTAGTCAAAAAAGCGTCAAAATTTTCAACAATGTAGAGTCGCAAGTTTGTCAAGGATTCTACCGAACCTGGGAGGGCCGAGGAGTGGAAAGCGGGCGGTGCTGTGCAGTGCCATGCACAGTATTCTCCTCTACGGTCCTCCTGTCTAGCACGGAGCCTTGGACCTGCTGAAGTATAGACAGCTGCTGATTAGAACGCAGAGGAAAATGCTCTTGCGGGCTGCGTCGACCTTCAAAACCGCACCGGGGATTGTCTTGCAGGTAGCTGCCGGAATTGTTCCCATCGACCTCTTAGTCATGGAGAGAGCATTCGCTCATAGCCACAGAGACGCTGACAGACGCCATATTGCGATCTTCGCCAGAGAGAAGACACTCAGCCTCTGGCAAGAGAGGACCGGGAGACCGAGAAAGCACAGTGACGAAAGACTAATACCTAACGTAAAACCTTGGATAGACTGCAAACACATGCAGATCGACTACCACCTAACGCAAGCGTTGACTGGACACGCATGCTTCCGGTCCTATGCAAAGAGGATCAGCAGGGACCAGCACTACGACTACATGTACTGAGCAGGTACCGATACGGCGAAACACACCTTGTTCAATTGTGACAGATGGAGGACCTATCGTGAAACGGCCCCTGCCACGCTAAAATGTGCACTTACTCCAGGCACCCTGGTTCCTACGATGCTGTCTTCCTCAGCGAACTGGCTGTGTGTACACCAAATGATCTCGGCTATTATGAAGAATAAGGAGAAAAAAGAACTCGAAAGACAAGCAAGTCAAAGGCAGCTTCCAATCCGACGCTATGTTTCAACGACGGTTCCGGTTGCCAGAGAAGGTAAAGCAGGGGTTTTAGTCGGAGTTGCGCCCGATACTATCCAAGTACTCTGAACTCGTGCTTGGATGCCAAGCGGTTTTCCCTCACCAAAAAATAAAAGAAATTAGGAGTTCAGGAAAGTGATCTGATTGCTCTGATTTAGTGTTGCAATGAACGTGGTTTCATTCGCCTGCATAGCTATGAGTAACTATTACAGTGTGAAGCCACATAACGAATGAAACAAAGGCTCACGGTTGCTTTCACGATATGAAGGGATATATTTCGTGAAAAGCAGGAGCAAGCAGCTCCGTTCACGGCATGGCTTTTATAATAGGTTACAATTTAGTTTTTGAGCAAATAATTTAATACTTTATATATAAGTTATTGATGAAACAAATAGTAAATTGTTTACATACAAACAGTTTGCTACACGTTTCTTCTCGTGAAAGCAATATGAAAGTTTTGCTTCACGCAATGAATGAAGTAGACTGTTTGAAGGCGTATTATGAAACGGACGATCTATCGTGAATGATGATGAAAGTTTCGTTCCCAACACTACTCTGATTGCTCGTGTCCATATTATTTGTTTACTACTTAAAAATTATCTGTGAGAAATAAGATGTTCTCCTAATCTATGGTGGTATACTTCTATTTCACGAAATCATTTCTTTGAGAAGCAATTATGCCAAGTCCGTTCCTTCTAACAAAATAACGATATAATAGAAGTTCATGTTGTATTTTTGTTGTTAAACATATTTGAGCATCTCTTATTTAGTCATTACCGCATGCAAGTACGACAAAATACCATACAGGTGTTCCATAAGATAATCGTAATTACTTTTAGTTACTATCTCAGTATGTTACTATATACAGGTTGTTCAAAGTTATCCGCGTACTATTATTAACTTTGTTAATACTGCAGCTACAATGTTGGTTAAATTATCAAAGATATAGGGCTTTTTATGCTGATTACAATTGTGTAATTAGAAAAAAAAAATGCAAATTGCGTTTAGAGATATAATAGATGTGATGATAATAGAATAAAAGGACACAAATATAATAAAAATCTTACAGCTTTAAAAAAACATGAAATAACTCAAAATCATACCTTTGATTTCAACAACGTAACAATTTTAAACAAAGAACAAAATTTAAAAGCACGTAATATACTTGAAATAATCAAATTTATAAACATAACATGCAGTCAACTGATAAAACCGATATACAATTTTCACAAAATTATATAATTAATTTATAACTAAATACAATATTTTTAAAAGACTATTAATTACAAAATTCAAAAAAATAATCAAAACATCCTATTTTAAAACGCAATCTTTAAATAAAACATAATAATATATTCAAAATCATAGTAAACAAAACAATTTGTCATTTATTAAACAAAAACATTTTATTTATAATTTACACTTTTTACATTTATTTATATACTTGAAAAAGCTTTGCAATAAAGTGAAACGTCGTAGTACTCATTCATGTTTTCAATATTTACGAAAATCAAGAGAAAAAGAAATTAAATATTATATACATGGTCAAGAGTTGAAGCTTTAAAACCCTGTATATTTTGTCACCAATTGATAGAAAATCGGTTTCTGCATGCAATATTGTTATAATAGTATAACCTTAAAATGAAAAACAAAAGACCTACTACTCATATAATGATGGTTTCGACATAACGGCCAAAACTTTAACGTGTAATCGCGATTTTCAATTGTTTTTCTGATTATACGGTTGTAATCGACGCAAAAAACCTTGCATCTTTGAATTTAACCAACATCGTAGCTGCAATATTAACAAAGTTAGCAATAGTACGCCGATAGCTTTGAACAGCCTGTATACAACAATAAATTTGTTGAATTTGTAAGCAATACAGGTTTCTCTTACATTAGATATGTTTGTAATTTTGTTAAATTGAACCTGTATTTTTGACGTTGATAACATTACATCGTCTTCGTCCACGTAATTAACTCTAGTGAACTCTGTTTATACTAGCTGGTGTTTGTTGCGATACTCGTTTGTCCAAAACAAGTCTTTGTCCTTATTCACCATGTCGCTCTTTATTTCGACGTTGTTTGGTTGGCGACCTTTGTACGGCAAGAGCTCGAGCTTTATTTCGCCGGTACAACGACCTTTCACGCTTCAGCCAGGAACAGATAGCCCGGTAACTTTGGTGCGCTTTTTGGTGCTCCAAGAAGAGAATCTTACGGCGACTTAAATGCTGCAAAGTGCATACGGGGAAAGTTCGTGGAGGATTCCAGTCGAATTCTCGTAGTAGAATTTGCATAGGGAGGGAAAACGATAAATCTTTAGCACGCTCGACTTGCCTTTGATTACGGTATACTTGGCAATTATCTGAATTGTGTGGAATTCAAACAATGGCGGAAACTTGCGTTTTGTAAATAGTTTCAGTTCTGTATGTGATGCAGTTGTTTTTTTTAGAAATTGTGAACGTGAATGAGAGTAAAGATTACAGCAAATTTAATAAAGCCTGGATCTTCCGGAAACTAAAACAAAGAAACAAGATGTGTTAGAAACTTAAGGATTTTAGGTTAAGTAAAGAATCCAGCTATTAATTTCAATGAAGATAATCTGTACAGCGGTGCTTCCTGTTATATTTCTGTATTATACGATAAGACAATTTCGAGAGTTTCTTATTGTATTCTATTATTTTTTTGTGTAATTTCATCAATTGATACTTATAATGTTAAAATACAAATTTTATTTTTGTGAGTATTTCTGCTAATATCCATTTTCTATTTGAACATAACATACAATAAATTATTGTTACCATTGCTATAAGCTCCGGAGCGTGAAATATGTATGCTTCAATCCCATACAATCGCAATAGTGAGACTGATAATGACATATGCACAAGTAGCTTGGAGCAAAAGAACTAACCTGCCTACGGCCAGAATTAACCTCTTGAAAATGCAAAGATCATCAGAGAATCTGCTCAGTAGCAGCTATCGAAGTGGTACTGGTAAGAAGTAGTAGCAAAAAGAACCACAATCAGAATGATCAAAGAAAGAACAATTGGGCATAGGTTTCAATTTTCTGCTGATGGTTGACTAAACCTAGGACATGCTCGGGTGACATGCCAAAAAAAAAAAATCAGCTTTGTGGAGTTTACACAAAGCTTATAATGTCGTTTCTCTGTGACCCTGTGATCGGGTACGGTAATCGTAAAATCGTCTTAACTATCTTTACTCGGTCGAAAAACTACCTGTATTGCCTATTTTCTAACATGTAGAAATGGTTGCCTACAACGCTTGATGACGTTCTGCGTCGAAAATTGCAAACGATAGCGCTGATAGTAGCGTCGCTTAACAGTTGATCTGACCGTGCGTGCTGCGCTTAGAATATTTGTCGTTGCGTATATGTTTTCGATGTGACAAATAATTATTCGAAATTAACCCTCATTAGGTAACATGAATGTTGAAACAAAATCTTACCCAGTTTATACGTAACTGTTCGTGATATAGTGAAATAATAAGTGCATTAACTACAAGAGTGTTTATTTCGCAAAACAACAGTTGGACAAAACACAGCTATAAACAAGTGAGTTCTATATTTACATATAAATATATAAATAAAAATGCATGTATACACTCGTGCAAATATTAAATTGAATAATAATATTGCAAAATGCGTGCAACGAAAATGATAATATAAAATAAACAGTTTGACGGTGATGATTCTAATCGCTTGCGGGATAAACAAATAGCAGTAACTGAGCTAGTGAATTCGCGCTTTCAATAATGACTAAAATAGTACTCACGCTCTATAACTGACGGCAATGAACTAAACTAATCGTGCAAATGTGCCGTTACGTGGTGTATGACTTTTATTTCGCGATAACGGTAATTAAAAGCGAAAACACGTGATACAAATCAAGGTAACAATTGGTATACTAGAAAAGGAGCATAAATTACGTAAGGTGCAGCCCTGAAGCCGACACTCTTGACGTAATGCACGAGATTAAACGGAGATTGCATGAGGTGCAGCTCTGAAACCGACATTCGTAACGTAATACACGGAATTAGGCGGAGATTACCTGAGGTGCAGCCCTGAAGCCGACACTCGTAACTTAATGCACGGGTTTAAACAGAGATTATGTGAGGTGCAGCCCTGAAGCCGACACTCGCAACGTAATACACGGGATCAGCATGACAGGGGAGAGCGGGAAGCGAAAACTCTTTCTGGTCTGTGATGCGCGACGGCTTTTATAGGCCTCGGACTATCCCCGCTACGCGGTCGCGAATGGTGGTCAGATTCTGGGTAAATCGACTTTGTAGCGCGTGGGGACGATGCTTTCGTGAACGGCGCGCGATGAAAAGAAACTTAAACTAAACACGTCACAAGAAACAGAATTGCGGTTATACTATATACAATTGCGGAGAAAATTAATTAAAAATTTCAAATTAACAATTTATAATACATGAATTTAATTTAAAATTAACACAAATTGATTTGCCATTAAAACGGCACGTGACAAGTTTATCAATAAGAGCGAGTGGGATCAAAGCACCATCTTGAAATTGAATACAAATACCATTAAATGGTACACGGACGGCTTCAAAATAGCAACTAGAAACTGGAATGGAAACCGGAATAGGAATATACGGATCTAGAGCCAAGTACTTTAAAAACTTTGGGAAATATCCGAGTATCTAGCGGACAGAAATTCACGCGATTGAAAGATGTGTTCAACCCAATACTGACAAGCATTACCGAAAACAGGAAATTATCCATCTTTTGCACCACGGTTTGCTTACTCGACCTGTATTGTATAGATGCTTTTTCAGGGGACAGTGTCTAATTACCAACCCAGTAATGGTTTTAGCTTCTTTCTTGCTGCGTCTGAGTACATTATCAGAGAATCTAGCAACCCCATTTCCAATTAGCGCTTTAATATGGGGTTGACCTTCAGTTAACTTCCATTTATTTGTACTTTCTTTATATAACCAAGTCCAGATCTCCCTTCTTGCAGAGTCCTTAGTAATTCCACATACGGGCTCTGCACCCATGAAGTGTCTTTCTGAGCCCTCCGTGACTAGTTCGTCGGCCATTACATTGTCCTTTTATTACCTCATGTACCGGCATCTAAATCAGAGACACTGCATAGTCTTCTATGTATTGAGTGATTGTTTGCAGTCTCTAACTAGTTTTAAACTAGTTACAGGATTCGAGACTGCCTTGATAGCAGCCAGGCTGTTAGTCATTATATTTATTTCCCCCCTCATATGGCAATCATTTCTGCACAGGCTGTAAGGGCGAATACCTCTGCCTGGAAGACCGTTGTATGCTTCCCCAGGCTTTTGGATATCCTTTGATTAGGCCTGGGCCCACAAATACCGGCTCCTGTGCCCTGGTCGGATTTTGATTCGTCTGTGAACCAGCAATATTAAGAGCAGTGATCTCATTACGTGCCTGGGCTCTATTCGGTATGGAGATTTTCACCTTTTCAGTGAAAATAATTTCGGGTGCCATACTGTCCGTGGGCATCTACACCAATGGCCCGTCCGGCATCGTACCTGTTTAGTTTCAGTGTGTCCTCTGACCTAAAGTTGGGATGCCACAAGTTGTTGCCTTCCAGTCTAAGGATCGCATTTATAGCCTTCGCTTTTACGTACGGGTCCAGCAGGGGAGGCCCACAGTGGTCCCCAAAGAGTCGGTTCCTGCGCTCTTGATTGCACCAGTGATTCCTAGCAATGCCTGTCTCTGAACAGCGGTTAACAGTTTCACTCAGGAGAACACTTCTGTCCTTCTCCACCAGACTAGTGCCCCGTATGTTATTGCTGGTCTTATCACGGCAGCATATATCCAATGGATCACCCTCGGCTTTAGTCCTCATGTTTTACCAGCAACTCTCCTGCAGCGCCAGAATAGTTTCATAGCCCTGGTTGTTGTTTTAATTAAATGAATTTTCCAGCTCAGCCTTGCATCAAAAGTAACACTCAGGTACTTTGTTTCCTTGGTTAATTCTAACTCTTGCCCAAACAGTCTAATGCCGCGTAGGTCATTGAGTTTCCTCATGTTGGTGAAAGTAACCAACTTTGTTTTTTTTTGTAAATTAACTGGAGTCCTTGTGAAAGGTACCATTTCTCCATCAAAGAGAGAGAGTCTAGTTGGCTGCTCAACAATTTGCTTGAACCGAACAGACTCGAAAAAGTTTAGTAAATAATGTTCTATAATCAGAGGTTTTCAAGCAGTCGATATTAAAGTCGCCGCAAAATATGATTCTATCGCAGGTAGGTAAAAAGTTTGCAATAGTGTTCTCAAGCGAATACAAAAAAAATTATAATTTGAAAAGGGAGGTCTATAGACAGCATCTATAACAAACTGTACGTTATTAACTTTGAACAATAAAAATATTTGTTCAATTTCATCAGAAGTCTCAACAATATTATAAAAAAATATTATTCCTTACATATACTCACCACCGCCTCCCTTCCCCTATCTCGTCTAACAAGATTGTAACCTACAATATTCAATGCATTGTCTGGAATGTTTACATTCAACCAAGTCTCGCGGTATCTTGAATCTTACTTCTATTATTAAGTTTGAATGTTGTAAAAAATGTTCTAATGTGATTGTACCACGGTATTTATTGGTAATATTTTGTTTACTTTTCAATCACTGCTTCTAAGTTGCTTTGTGGAGGAAATTAATATAAATAAAATTTTGTTTTCGTAAATCGGACCTATTTGTTTCAGTAAATTTTGAAATTAATTTAAAGCTTATCTAATAAAATACGCTGAAAATCTTTACATTTCCTCACTGTAAAAATTTGTAAGTTGCAGTTGCAATTACATATGTGCTATACATATTCGTAAGACACGTAACAACCGAAGAAAAAAATGACGAAATACACGCGGAAAGTTTCCGCAACATCAAAATTAGACTGTCAATAAGAAGTTCTATAACTGGCGGTAAATCCTAACTTTATTGCGGGCGCTTAACAAAAGGAAGACCGATATTAAACAATTTCGGAAATCATTTCCCCGACACCCAAAGAAAATTACATTTCTCTCCTTTCCGTTCGCATTTTTCTTTTGCTCCTGGTTGCCGGGACGCAGCCTAGCCGCTAGAGTCACGTAGGTGGGGCATTATAACTTTCGCGTGGATGGAAAAGAATAAAAACTTCGTGACGAATATACAAAATTAAGAAAATAAATCAGCGCAAGGCGGTATTAGCAATTTGTTACCTCACGGGGCGTACAGAATGCGCAGTATCTTCGAAAAACATGTCTATTTCACATCGCCGGTCGAGGGTAAGTAGAATTTGTAAACAACTTTGAATGTGTTTAATTTATACGATGCCGACGACGTACTGAACGCTCGCGGCACAAATCCCTTTTGATAAATATTTTTAATTACGAGTTGAAATATCTTCACAAGCATACTCGGGTGACAGCGCAAAGGGACAAATAGAACTCGGATTCTAGCGAGGTCATGCACTCCGCAAAATGCCTTGCTTTCTGAGGGAAGTGAGATGAATCTAGGCTACTGGATAGAATTGGTTTCTTTATTATATCACGTTTCTAGAGCGTCGTAATGGAGTTAAATTTTCATAAAATATATAGCAAGAGATTTTGTATAAACCCATAAATTATGTCGAAATAGCGCTCAGAGTACTTATTTCTGTAATAGTGTTTACATCTTCACTTATCATCATCGAATATATTAGCACCATATTATCAAGAGTGCTTGCCCAAGTTTGCGAATTAGCAGCAATCTGCAGCCTCTAGCATCCAGTAGTTGGCGGATATTCCTACACTTCATCAACGAACCACTCAGATGCTACCTCAAAATGGTGCACTGGGCCTTTAAGCAGCTCAGAATTTTCTTCAATCAGATCTTTAGGTCTAGCCTGTTATTTCTTTAGCCTTCCTTTCCAAAAGTTTGCGTACCCGATTCTTGAGTCGGTTAGATGATGATAAATAATGTATTCTATTGTCTTCTTTCCGAAATAATTGTTTTAACATTTTCGCGATCAAGTTCAAATAAATAATTTGGCTGTGAAATAACTTGGGGGATGTACACTCGTGCATTTGCTAATTGCTCGAAATTCTACCATAATTACCAACTTCAATTAATGCTTAAAAAAATCAATATAAGCTCATTGTGGGTCCCGATCTAATTCTAAATATAATGATTTTAAATTTTAGAGTAAATAAAGGAATTAATTTTAAAATAACATTCGATAACGTAGATAATATATGCGGAGTTTATTTTCAAAACGCAATTTCTCCAAAAAAAAAAAAAATCGTTTTTGTACACATTAAGCTCCTTACGTCGGTCTCTTTCGATTCATAGATACATTTCTAGTCAAAACGTATTTACTACCATTCCAAAGCAGGTCTCAATTTTACCTTTCTTTTCAAACTGCAATATCTATATTATTATTTTTTTCCAAATCGCATTTTCTACGAACTAGTTATCGTTCGTGAACTCAGTTATCCGATAATGTTAACCTTTTTTTAACCGTTAGCATCAGCCATTGGAGATTTTTAAGCGAGTTAGAGATAACGTAACAAGTTTACAATTTTTTGCCAACAGTTGCGTAGGGCAAAATAAAAACTGTTATATGATACATTCGATGTTATGTTTTTTGGTTATACCATGATGCTCCTGAAAACCTTGACAACATAACCGTAATTTTTCCCGTAAGGGCGCATTTTTACATGCCTGCAGATCGTATCTTTTGTCAAATAGAGAAAAAATACAGAAAAGGAAGTCAGATTGTATTAAAACAGGATTATGAATAAATTCTTAGAGAAGTAGGAAGAGTTAGAAGATTGGGGGAAGAGTGGGTGGTCTGGGACATTAAGAAGATCAGTGACGCTAACTAAACTAACTGGAATTAGTAATATGACCAGATTTTTTTATTAAAAAGGAAATAAATACGAAAAACAAAAATAATTAAAGTGAAAATGCTAGAAAATTACCGAAATGATGATATATCACAACATTTTATGACGATAATGAAAAAAGGAGTATCCATTAGCTCTGTGACTGTTGAGTAATTGCCGCTAGAAAACAAAGTAAAACCACTTAAGTTGAAAAACATTAAGACCCTGATGACTCTGACTCTATGACGAGTGGAAAAATGTCGAGAAGTTTGTTTCTTACAAAAATCTTTTAGAAAAAGTGAGGCTGTAACTAGCTATCACAATCATGTGACAGAAAATGAAGACTCAGGTGATGATGACGATAATAATTGCGACTGCTTAGAAGATGACTGCGGAATAAAACTATAACAGTTCTTGTATAATTAAAAAAAATGAAACAGAAATCTTTTTGTTTTTTCTTCAAAATGCAATTTATACTAAATTTTATTTTGAAAATGAAATAAATGTCAGGTTTATTTCCAAAATACGATTTATTTTTGTATTTTTTTCTGTTTTTTGTTACAAATATAATTTTTCAGTAAATTGTTTCGCGAATATTTGTTTCAGAGATCTTAATTTTCCTTTTACGCTAAAATGTAAATTCAAAAAAAAATGTTTTTACTAAGCCGAGTTTAATTGCAATTTTCTCGAAAAACAGTATTAACATATGAAGGGTGCACGGGAATAACGATCAAAGTCCATATTCATACATTAAGAGATAAATGAATTTTAAAGTTTGACACTAAAGGTTTAACACGAAACTACATTATAACAACTTTGATTTCTACGGACTACGACCGTTTTGAAATAATTTGAACGCGCATTATTATAATACTCAGAATTTCCTACAAAATGGACCCTTATCTCATTTTCACAAAAATGGACTTTTGATCGTTATTCCCGTGGAACCTTCATATTAATGTATTTCTGCTAATAACTGTAATAATTAAGAGGAATTTTTCCCTAGAAAAAATTTTCTCCTCACGCAGGATTCGAACCTCCACACTCTACCAAGTGCTCTACCAAAGCACTTGCTACTTGGTAGAGCACTTGTTTCACATTTTCAACTTAATTCAAAAAAGAATTTTCAAAATAATTTAAATTTTTGAAAATTCGTTTAGAAATTGTTTTCGAGAGCATGGGGATCAACTAATCACAGCTAAGCATTTTCGAAGCGTCTGAAACTCCCTTGGTATTTCGGCCGAACAAAACTGGGTCAATCAGAATTTAGTGGTCAGCAAACAATACGGGCGTGTTACATTTTGCCACCTAGAGCAATTCTAACCTCGTTGTAGATAGTCATATCGTCACACTTTGACAGTTAACCTATAAAAAAGGAAAAATTAGAAATTTTATATTTGAACGCAGAATTCACGCTCCAATTCACAACTTATCTACCTGGTTTAAATCTGTTAATCATCCTACCAGGAACTGAATCCAAACCCGGTAGCCAGATCAAGTGGAATATCCCTGTCCAGTCACCAGAATCCTGAATCCAGAGGTCAATCCATTTATTTATTTCATTGTTACTCACCTGTTTTACGGAGTATCAGGCCATATTAAAAGGAATACCAGAATATTGAAGACACATTTCTACTAATTAACATATTGGACGTCATTTGACGAATTGTTGATGTAAGGTTCTGACATCTAATTTAAAATATTTAAATTACTACTCATTAATTTCCATTAAGATCAAATTAATTTAAGACTCGTTGTTTTTTTTTTAAACAATTAAATCATCATTCAAGTTCTAGTTTATTACAATTATTGTTAAATAAATATAATATCAATTTCTAATCTCAAAAATCGATTATCGCGCCATCTATTGACACGTTGGAAGATTAAACAGAGACCTAGAATTAGAGCACTGAAATCGAAGTTATTTTTTGCTTTTAATATTAAAGAAATAAAACAATTTGACATATTGTTTGAATTTTTGTTTATTGTTTATTGTAATAAAATTTAATTTGATATTTAGGTACATTCAATAAATATTATTGTAATATTTTTTTCCGAGCAGAGTTTCTCTAAAAATGTCAAAGTGTTTACAATCCCGAACCCTCAAACGCTCTAGATAAGAGTCATTATCATTATTAAAACATCTGTGTTGTTGCGAGAGAACTCATTATTTTGCGCTCACGACACGGTAAGCATAATACAATATTGATTATTCCTCTCCTTTCAAGAGGAAAAATGGTTATATAGCGTTTGTTTTAGTACTTGTTTAAATACTCGTAGGTGGACTGATCTTCGATGAGCAATCGAAAAGGTTAGCTGTTAGGATTTCGAATTGTTTCATTCCTTTTCTCGGTCGCTTTCTTAATTTAACACCACACAATCAGTAATATCTCAGTTCCATAAAATTTACCAAACACGTTATGTTAGCGCACTAAATACGTAGGTTCGTTTAGAAATTATTAAGTTACGTCGTCCCTCTTGTCAAAACTAAAGCCTATCAAGTTTGAAATGGGTTACCTTCAACACAAAAGCGAATATCGTATAACTATATGGTAGGACTAAACCAATGGTCTTCTAATGTATAATTAAATTACGTGTTCAATAGAAGCACGTCTTTAAAAGGATCTTAGGATGTATCACAAGGTCGAAGTATCAGGACGACGTTTACGTAAGTAGATCGAATCACATATATCGCCTACCTTAAGGCCGGGTATTTGTTTAGGATGGTAATTCAAACATGGTAGGACGCTTTGATGACATATGCGTATGCCTATGTACGCTTATATTATGGTAATTCACTTGTAGCATTAAATAACAATGCACATTATTGTTGTATGTATAATGTAATTGTTGTGTGCACGCATAACGTATATGTACATATGTAATCTCTATGTTAATATAATGTAAATTGCATGAGTGTAATAGGTTTTCCCTCAATTATCAATAACAGTTTCCCACATAAACGGGGTTTTAGCGCCAATGGAAAATTGATTTATTATTTTCTGCATTTTCTGTCGAAGATAGTTGCTTGCAAACTATTAATTCTCTTCTTAAAATGACACGGCTGCTCTTAGTACGATCTCTTATGTAGCACCTCTAGTTAAAATGGATGTAGCTGTTAAAGATAAACATAGTTTGCATGAATTTATCCACCTATCTTTTTTATGGAACATGCAATATCCTTCTAACTCAACGGTAGACGTACATCGCGTACTTAAAAATATTCCCAAGCATTGAAAACTTATGTAGAGCAAATACAACTCCTTTAGTCATAATGAACAGATTCTTTTAATACAGTGAGGCGCGTGGGTTAGAACAAATTCATTTAAAATTCAGGGGTTTGTTTTTCTGAAAAACGATGAGGTACGTCGATTTTTGGTTTTAGTTGATTTTTTTACGGTAAATGTATATATACAGTGTGGCCCAAAAAAATAAATCACTACCTACTACATTTTTGCAAATGGAAACACTTATTTTTTATATCTTGTTTGAATTGTGCATCACGAATTCTAAGTATGTTTCGTATACCATTTCCTATACCTAAACTCAACAGTTATCGAGAAATTCATGACTCGATTAGTTAGGATTATATTTCTGTGGAGATTTTTTTATTGTATCAAGTAAAACATTCCATCTTGTATTTATTTACTTTTTTTTTAATTCTGGTATTTTCGATAACTGACTTGTCACTTGTCAACTTATAGTGACACTTCAAGTAAGTTGTTAAGTGCAGTTATGTGCAGTTATGAAAATTGAATGAATGGCAACGTTCACTGAGAAGCAACGAATAGAAATGTTGACGACGGTAGGATATGGAGACAGAACCCCAACACATGTTCAAGTTTACGAATTATTTAATAATAAATAATATAAATGTATGGGCCCAAATTGCGGGTATCTCAATTATTGGCCCCTTTTTTATTGAAGGAACACTTAATTCTGAAAATTATTTAAATCTACAAAATTCTGTAATACCAAGTTCAAAAGCACTTTACCCGAATTGTGAGAACCCAAATATACCGGCAGATTCGATATGGTTCCAATGGGATGGAGCGCCCTCATACTATTTGGAAACAGTACGAGATTATCTACATAATATTTTCCCAAAAGAGATGAATTGGAAGGAGAGGTTAGTTCGAATGGGAATTTATCTAGGGGGTCACCTGGAATCCAAAGTATACCTCAATAAACTCGAAAATATCGAAGAACTGAAGAATAGAATTAGAGTCGAAATGCAACAAATCCAGCCACAAACTTTAACTGAAGTGTTATAAGAAATTGAATATCGACTTGCCCTATTGTCAGGAAGTTAATGGTCAACAATTTGAACACTTAATTTGATTTGTTCTTTTTTCTTAATAAATTTACGTAAAAACAAACCCCCGAATTTTAAATAACTTCGCTCTAAGTCACGCGTGCTCACAAAATTTTGAAAGAAATCAATCGTAAATTCCTCGATAATTGAATTTAGGTATAGGGTCTAATACAAGAAACATACTTGGAATTGGATGCAGAATTCAAGAAATAAATAAAAAACAGGTATTTTCATTTAAAAGAATTGGTTGGTAGTCATAACTTATTTTTGGCTGACACTGTATACATGAATGTACCGTGAAAAAAAAATCACAGCCAGAAGTAAAAATCTGTCCAAGCGTTTTTCTAATAAACAAACCTCGAGTATGCCGGTTTTTGTTTAATTAAAAAGATGTTTACGTTTCGGAAATTTTATTATTTTTTCCTTTTTCACATTTCATTTTTTATTTTATTATTTTATTTATCATTAGTTATTTTCACTTTTTCACCTTTGTGGTGCTGTCAATAAAATTTTTAATTACATTTAGTTAAACATTAGTTGCCAAATATATATAGTACGAGAATCTTCCATAAGTGTAAGCTATTAATCCACCTATAATATTACAAACAGTGACAGACTCAATACGAACCTTGCGGGATCCTTCTTGCAATGTCCAGGAATTCAAACTTAATATTGTAGATCGCAATTCGTTTTCTTCCAGATTCATAGATTCTGGTAGTTGATATGCATTTCTTCCCACTTCACAAAAATTATTTTTCTGACTACGCAGTCGGAACCTTTGGTGAGGTCGCAGAAAATCTAGAGTCCTTTTCTTTATGTAATCTATATTTTTGTCACTTCAGTCACACCAGAAGCGACTAAGTGAACTGTTTTAAATGAGTGCACCTGTATATCTTTCCATGTTTGGATTCAGAATAACATTCAAGTTATAATTTTATCAAATTTGTCACTTTTTACGTACAAAATCATTTTATTTTACGGCACGATGTTACCGCAAAAGCATGATATACAGGATGACATAGAAAAACTACAATGCATAGCAACATGTGATAGAGAACCAAGAAATAACAAAAAAATTTTCCTATACACTAATGTCCGATTGCTTTTTGTTTTCAAGTTACATGCTGTTGAAGTTAAAAGGCTTTTATTAAACAAAACAACATTCAAAAATATAAAATATATATTAGTTCTGCATAAGGTGTTCAAATTGGTGACGTTGTTCACACATTTCCAATCTTCGTGTTAATGACTGACGGCATCTTTGAAATATGTTAGAATTATTACGAAATCTGTCAGCAGACTCCACAATTCTGTTCCATAATTGTTCTTCACTATTTAGTTCTGCGGCATACACTTCACTTTTCATAAATCCCCAAAACGAAAAATCGAGGCCATGGTATAGGTCCCCGGGGAACTATACCATTATTTTTGGTATTATTATAACCATAAGTATAGTAAAAATAACGGTAGTTTGTATTTTGTAAGTTAGGGGAAAAACAGTTACTTTTTATAATATCCACGACGACTTGTTGACTCTTAGAAACTGATAGCTGTTTCCCGCTGTCTTCCCATCTCTGGTATTATTTTATTATTTTAATAGTTGTCCTTTTTTTATTACAGAAATCGCGGCAACATGATGGCAAAGGAAAATAGATTATAGTGTTTTTCTATATAAATATAAAAACGCATCTAAATATGTAATAAATAATGTAGAAGTTTTTTTTTTATTAAATACTGAAATTCTAATTTTATTTGAATTCTAGCAATTTTACTTGATGCAAACAGATGTGATTTTGAAAACAATTAAAATGATTTTAGGAGACGATGGACGGCATGCGAAAATAATAAAATGAACGCAAAGATATCTACTTTACTAATAATTCTCTCAGTTTTTGTTTAGTAATAACTTTGCAAAAAACATTTTGGAAGCACTGTGAAGTTACATAAAGTTTATTTTGTACGAATTTATTTTGGTTTCAGTTTGCTGGTTATATCTTTCCTTAAAATATTTTAGTAATTTTCAAAAGTCACATGAATAAGAGGTCATATACCACACCTTTTCTTGACTATAGCCAAGCTTTAGAGAAAGCTTATACAAACTTTAATAAAGGCTTACAACAATCAAAATAAAATAGGAATTGGTATAATTTCTTCATTTTTCTTGGTTTTTAGGTCAAAAATATGGAAATGTACAATTAAAAAGGACGTTTCACTTTGATTTCAAAGCTTTTTCAAGTATACATATCAAAATATAAATTGTAAATGGTGGAAATTATAAGTAATTGTTTAATAAATGATAAAATCATTAATTCAAAATTCAACAAAACATTGTTATACTATGAATTTTGAATTATGATTCATAGTAAACAAAAACATTGTTAACTATGAATTTTGGATATATCTTATGTTTTTTTTAAAGATAGCGTAAATAGTATGTTTTGATTATTTGGTTGTCAGTAACAATATGAAAATCGAATTTTGTAATTAAATAGATCTTTAAAATATTGTATTTAGCTATAAATGAAGTTTATTTGAAATAATTTAAATTTATAGACATACAAAAGCAGTTAACCAAAAACAGACATATTACCAATATACAATATTTCACAAAAACTATATAACTTAATTTTAGAGCTAAATACAATATTTTAAAGATTCTATTTAATTACAAAATTCAATTCATATTTTATTAAACAACAAATAATCAAAACAATACTATTTGAAACGCTATCTTTAAATAAAACATAACGATTATATTCAAAATTCATAGTAAACAATTGTATTAATAAAAAAAATATTTATAATTTACACAATTTATAATTTATATTTTTACATATATTCTTTGAAAAAGCTCTTGAAATTAAACGAAACGCCCTTGTTAATGTACATTTCTATATTTTTATGACCTAGAAACCAAGAAAAAGAAGAAATTAATATCCATTCCTATTTTGTTTTGATTGTTACAAACTTTTATCAAGGTTTGTACAGGCCTTCTCTAAAGCTTGGCTCAAAATTGTCATTTTTTTCCAACTTGTCATATGCTTTTACAGACAAGCTTAACCTGTAACCTTGCTTGGGAAAAACTTGTCCTGTGTCAACTAGCAAGCTTGTCACAACCTTGCAGCAAGCTTGCACCCTTGCCATATACAAGCATGTTGACAAGCTGTTTCCCTTGTCGAAACAACCTTTAAAAAGGCTTGTATAAACCTTAAATTGTTTATCTGGCCACGACATCCACCTTTTCAAATTTTTCTTTGCAGAAATTTTCTTACTCTCCTAGAATTAGTAGAGCTGGCGCGCGTCATATCATGTAGTATACTCTCCTTATACATTCAATGGAACTCTTCTATAATGGTTAGTTCATTTTCCAAAAAAGTTCGCTGTCAATTCGTGCTGAGCATTCGAAAATGGACAATTAAAATAATTGTCGATTATACCTGCCTACACATTAATGGAAAACCCGTACTGGTGATTCTATATTACGTTCTGATGGGTTTTCATCGCTCCAATAATGCATGTTGTGAATACACAAAATGCCATCGTGACTAAAATCTGCTTCATCGGTAAACAAAATTAATGACAGAAAGTTTTGCCCTTTATTTTGCAACCACTCGCAATACTGTAAACGCAGTAGGAAATCCTGTTCCAATAGGTAATGGATTTTTTTTGAAATGAAATGGATGAAGAAGTTGTTCTTTGAGGACTTCCCTAACAGATTCACGATTGACATACGGTACAGCTGCACTTATTCTTCTGGTGCTTATTCTAGGATTGTCTTCTACTATTTGCAAAATAGCTTCTTCATTTGCAACAGTACGACGAGTTCTGTTAACTCCAGAATCAAATTTTGGTTTTTTAAAGCAACCATCTTCTCCCAAACGCTTATGTGCGTCAATAAATGTCCTATCATTAGGAAGTTGCCTTAATAGGTATCTCTCTCGATAGATCCGTTGAGCTTCGGAAGAATTTGAACGAGCTTCGCCGTAACACAGGATCATGTTCCTGTATTCTACGAAAGTATTTACCAAATGTTTTGTATCATGAAATCACAGCCTAACTTAAAATATTTGTTTTTGCCTAGGCAATACTAAAATTCAAGAACAATATAAAAAACAGTTTGTAACTTGGAAAAAAAGCAATCGGACATTAGTGTGTAGAAACTTTTTTTTGTTATTTTTCGTTCCTCTATCTCGTGGAGCTATGCATTGTAGTTTTTTTTTTTATGTCACCCTGTATATGATATAATAGGAAAATGAGGTTTTACTGGACACATTCATTTACCCATATTTAAAAACTTTTTTTGAATTTTTCTTATACTTTTTTTCCTTTTTTATAAATGAGAATAGGATGGCTTGCTGGGTTATTATGAAAGCGCGTTAAATTAGGGAAATTATTTAATTATTTATTTAGTATATTTGGCAATATACCAAATAAAACAGTACTTGACAATGTGATATATTAATTAAGTCCACATAGGGTCTTGTAAACTTTGGTTAACTGGTAGTTAAATTAGAATCTAAGAAAAATACTAGATTATAAAAGGAAATTAGATGCTACTCAATCCTGAAATGATTTACTGGCTTAGCAAGTTTCAACCCAGTTGGGTCATATTCAGAGCCATGTTTGAAAATAACCCCAAACATATAAACAAACGTAGGTATAACAAATGTAGACAAACTACAAGTTGCTTGTGTTATACAAAAAAAAAATTAAATTAAGAAGATTTTGAATTCAAGAATTATACATAACCATTCGCTCGGAGGAGACAGGTAATTATTGAACGTAACTCTAATTGTCCGTCCCTTCTAGTGCTTTTTTTGTTATTCTTAGAATAATTGAACTATCATCGCATGAATATAATAAAAGCTCCATGCCATTTTATTGCTTCTTGTATTCTATTGAAATGTTAAATAGATACTATAATACGCGTAAATCAAACGGAAACAATTAATAACAGTTAAATCTGGTCTGCCTAGCAGCAATTTCCCTTTAAAGTGTTTGCGAAGTTAAAAGAGGGTTCGTGAGGGATCGTCCTGAAATAGATGAGAATCAGTGAATGGAAAGCGAGTATAACGGAGAGCGAGTAAAGTCGGACCGGCTTCTTAATTGTTAAATCAACACCGAATGCCTTGTAGTGTCTTAGTCGTAGCACAAAGCGGAACGGTCCATTTGTTAGATTTTAAGCTTGTACTTGAAAGGGATTATATTTATAAAACGGCATCCTGTATAAATTTCAATACATAGGGTTTTTTTTATATATATCCCATGCAGAGTTGTTGCGTTTTTGTATTGTTGTAAAACTAGATTGATAAATTGCTTTTGACTGCTGTAACTTTTATTAAGTCGTTATTCCAAAAAAGAAGTTAAATAATCAAGCGATGTAAAATAAATAAATAGTCATGATACTTTTTTGTAATATTTGTTTCTAATTTGGAATTTTAAGGTATATATAAGGCTATGAATTCTTGCATAAATTCGCTGCCAATCACTAAGATATAAGAAGGACAAAGTATTACAAACAAAATTATTTGTTGACAGTTTTGACTATAGGTAATTAATAGGTTATTATTTCTGCTAATTATCATTAAATATGTAATCATTCTTTTTCAAAAATATGTCACTAGTTTTATATTTTATTATCTGATACTAACACATATTTACTAGTTCGAGGTTTTATTCGGTTATATAAAATTATATATCTAAACCAACATGAAAAATAATGGAAATTTGCTAGATTTACTTAAAATTATTAATTATCTACAAAATTCTGCATGAGGTATCATAAATGTTTAGTAGGTATAAATTAAAGGTTGAATTAACAAAGCAAAGATATGGATGTTCTTGTATCCAAACACTTGTATCTAATTATATCATTTTAGTTTCACTGTTGTGTTAAGCTAAGTATGTATGTATGATATTTAAAATATGAATATCTAAAACAAATGCGTATACAAACTACGCCCTTATCCGAAAGTTTGCAGCAAAGCAGTTTTTTACCCGTACGGCCCTCTTTCCTTCTGTGATATTGTCCTAACCATTTTATTATCTGCGCTTTATGTAACGTATTATTGTAGTGTCTCCAAACTGTTCTTTACTTCTCTGTTGGTTCTTCTTTTCCACATATTTTGTCCTCTGTTCCTCCGAAATTTCTTCTTAATATTTTCCTCTCCCATGCGCCAAGTCTCTCTACATCTTTTTTATTCATGGTCTATGTTTCAGATCCATATGTCACAATAAGTCTGCGTTCCATTAAATATTATTTACTTTTGTTAACTTGTTTAACGCCCAGGCACATTTATCTCCCTTTTATTAAATGCGCTCCTATTTCATCTTTGTCTCCTTCAATTTCCGAAATACACACTCCCAAATAACTAGATCTTTAACGCTGATGGCGGATGGGGATGGTAGTTTCTCTGATAACCTACTCAAGCGCAGTAAGAGAGAAGTTAAAACCATTACTGGGTTGGTAACTGGACACTGTCCCCTGAAAAAGCATCTATACAACACAGGCCGGGTAAGCGAACCGTGGTGTAGAAGATGTGAACTATAGGAGGAAACGAGTTTACATGTAATCTGCACATGTGAGGAACTGAAGGTACTCAGGCAGAAATATTTCGGGAGAGATCTATTGGAGCCCTCGAAGGTCGTCAAGTTTCCACTGGGCAAGATACTGGGCTTTATAGAGAACACCAAGCTGCTCGAGTGGAAATAAGAGAATCAATAGGGATGGTACAATGAGCACCAAGCTCAAGTGTCCACCCTAACTTGAATGAATGAAAGTGAAAATGAACTAGATCTAGTGGTCCGTTGTAATTTTAATTCCCGTTCCCCTTCTAGCGGAATCACTAGTGCACTTTTACTTTCGTGACCACCCCCTCTTCCGCTAGCTTCGCGCGGAGACCTACAAACGTCTAAAAATCGGTGCCAGTCTAGACGTGGTCCCAGTTTGCCGCTTGTCTGGATAAATAACTACAAAACGCGTTTGGTCGCATCAAATCATGGGAATCGCAACGTTCGTTCTGTATTTAAATGTGTGTGTGTTCTGTGTGTACGTGTATTTTTACAGAATATAAAAGCTTTTTAATGATTAATTTGTGATTTTCAATGGTTGGGCCATTGTCCTGTGGCTCTTTGAGAAGAGCCGGCCCTGCTAGATAGTGATCCGCATTTGCACGCGCCATTCTGGCTTCCATATCCTCCACGAAAGTGTATTTATTTCTTGATACAAAAATATGGTCTACTTGATTTTCCCTGTTCGTTCCTAGTATTCTCTTCTATTTTCGTTAGAGAAGTTCAAATTCAAATTCTTTATTTCTGTTTTAAATGTAAACACAAAAAAAGAAATACTGGGTATACACAATAACAAGAAGCAGGTGTCACTCAGAAAAGAATATATAATTAATACATATTAAATTGTATAATTCATATATTCCTGGACAGTGTATGGCTCCAACCTACAAAGCAAATTAAATATTTTATGTTTAAATTTGTTTATATATTTTTCTTCTTTTATTTTCTTATTTTGCTTGGCAACCTATTAAAGAATGTTATACTATTGTAAGTTATTGCTTTTTGGGTGAATTTATAGTATGGTACATTATAACCCATTTTAAATCTTGTATTATAAATGTGATTTTTCTCATTTTCTTCAAAAAGGTGTTTGAATTAAATATGAAAACCAAGCACTCGTAGATATAGAGTCCATACACTGTCAGGAGATTATTTTCTCTAAAAAGAGTTCTCAGTGAGGCATTTGCTTTAAGACCTAGCAGTACCCTTACGGTCCGTTTTTGTAGTAGGAAAATCTTATCGATTTCGTTTGCATTTCATGATATACAACTTTCATTGTTGCGAAATTGACTACAGAACTTAAAATTTTGGCACTGCAGAGTCTCTCACACAGTAATATTATGTGTTCTGTCCACTTCAGCTTATCGTTCACAACTAGGCTAGTACCTTGCAATGTTTATTCAATTCTATTTTTTCGTTATGTAAATGTATATTATTATGTGTTTCCATGCTTTCATTAATTTTAAAAAGTAAGCATTTTGCTTCTGCTGAATTTAATATTAGCTGATTGCTTTCAAAACCATTCTTTTAGGTTTCGTAGTAGTAATGAACCTGTTTCTTTTAATGAGATGAAATCTATTTCTTTGATTAAAATATTTGTGTCGTCAGCAAAACTAATGATTTTTTGGTTATTGTTTTGATTAACTAGAAATAGATCGTTTAAAATATAATAAACAAAAGTAGGCGAGCACACTACCTTGGGGCACGCCGATGTTAGTGGTCGTAATGTTGGAATATATATCTTCATTTACTGTATGCAGTTTTACTATTTGTTGGCGGTTTGTGAGGTACGACTTAAACCAATCATACGGCACACGTCTAATTCCATAACGATGGAGTTTTTCTAATAGTAATTTATGAGACATGTTGTCGAACGCCTTAGTAATGTCAATAAAGAGACCACATACATATATCGGCGCTCTCAAAGATATCGTGAATTTCCTTAGTGTATTCCAAATTCCATGCATACATATCTAAACGAGAAATTATATCAAAATCTGAATTTAACACCTGGGAACTTTCCTCGTCAGTTATAAAGGAAAATAAAAAGCTCGATTGTTACTTAATTAAATTATTATTATTGCTACTGTGACTTGACAAGACCTTCAAATTTAAAGCGGTGCTATACCCCTTTCTTACTCTTACAAACAATTTAATTAAAAGTTCTCATCAAGTAACGAAGTTGAATTTGCTCGATTAAACATCAAGTTCACTTGTTTTTAGTCGAGAAGGTCTAGAGGAATATTTTGTCAAAAGCGAAATTTTAACAATTTTTTTATAATGCTTATCGCTAGGCTGCTTTTGTGCTTTCTAACAAGACGGTATTTATTTACTTTGTCGCAACGATTACTTTACGAAGAGCGGAGCTGCTGTTCTTTAATAATACCTTTTTTCTAAGAAATGCCTTTATTAGTCTCTAGTAAAAGAAAACAGCATTTTTTATATAAGTTACGTTGATATAGTCCCATCAAAGGAATATTATGTAATTAAAGGGATATGATGCCATTAAAGGTAAAATTAAACCTCTTATTCCTTATAGAAATATTTTAATTTAATTGGGTCTAGTGTTGGCAAAAAGCCATCTTCAGCCAGAATCTACATAAAATATAAATAAGAGAAAAATAATTATAATAAAATAGTACTTATAGTCATAATTGGACTTGTTTAAACGTGCTAAGTCATATTATACGAAATGAATTATTAATTAAGTAGATTTGAAAAATATTTTAAAAGTGACAATGTGAAGTTAAAAGGTTAATTGATAAAGTTAAGTAAAATAAATGTTAGGAAAATGTGTTTAATAAATAAAATATGGGAAAAGGGCGTTAAGTTTTGGAGTGTAAGTTAATTAAATAGGAATGAGGCGACAGAAATTAAATGAATAAAATGAAACACATATAATGTATTGCAACTGTCGGACGACAAGGTGAAACAAAAAACAAAACATTATTAAGATTAAATCTTGACAGGCATAATCTCAATGTACTAAACAAAGCTGTTAAAAAAAACTACCTTGTGGAAGTTATAAAAATATAATAATAATAATAATAATAAGAATGAAAATGTACAATCACATACGCACATCAGTCAGAATGGCAAAATAAACTTAGAAATTTAAATAAGAAAATAGGAGTTTATCAGAAGAATCTAACTGATCATTTAACAAATTGTGGTGTATTGTAAAGTGGTTTGTCTGTTTAAATTTATAACAGTTCTAATAAATTTAGTTTTAAACTTTTATGATATTTATGTTATGAAATTCAATCTGATGGCGAGTATCTAATTTATCTTTAAAACTTTACTTGTATGCTCTCTATTGACCCTTATATTCTCTTATGTAACTTTTTATCAGTCTGTCCAATCTATACAGAGTTGCAATCAAAACACTTGATGGAAATAAACACCACTTTTTTTCTATCACGCTTGTTTTGTTTTTGTAATTATTTAATAGTTGGGGAAGTTTAGTACTAGATTTGTTAGAAGAGGTTATATTAATTTTAGAGGGGATATTTTCGATTTTGAGGTAATGATATTAAAAGGGAGTGATTTATATATAGTTACAGGTTTTCGATGTCTTTAATGTAAAGTGGGTCTGATTATTTGAGAATGAAAATAAATAATTTGTCTAAAATATGCAGGAGAAATTTATTTGAAGTAGCAATTTCATATATGTAATTTAGTTCGGGTCCCCATCAAAATTTGGAAGCAATCAATTTTATGAAAAAAAGTTTCAAGTAAAAGTTTTAGTACAAAAAGGAACACGGTATTTGTCATCACGAATGAAGGAAAAGAGTTTAATTCTCAGTAGACATGTATTAAAATTTATACGGTCTAAAATAAATATAAGTGAGATACTTAGAAAATATGAAACTGGTCCATTTATCATGACCTTTCCCAAAAATTTGAAGGCAGTTCTATGGAAAAATGTTTCAAGTAAATGTTTTAACCCAAGAAGGAATTCATAAAGCGGTTGCACCCTCATAGTTGTAGGAAAGCGCTTGAAGGTCTATGAAGGTATGGTATATGGTCCTTAAATAGTACCAGTAATAATTTGACAGAGTGCAAAATAGATTAAATTACGAGTACCTAAGCAACGTGAGTAAGCCAGTGTTACAATTTAATCCAGTCAAAAGTCGGATATTTTGATTAAACAGTTTTATTTACACACGGAAAATTATATATACAAGAGGTGAGTAAAAGGGAGGGGGGTAAAATTAGCAGAACAAAGCTCTCTATTTTTAGCGGGCAGCGAACAAATATACTGCTATGGTTAGACTACCCGCGTTACCGCTGAGTGTATTTTAAGTTGCATAGTTTTGTTGTTATGTTTACTCCGTTCAGCCGTGTACCGAGAATTTTCACAATAATGCTTATTTTGTATAAATTTTAGTTAAAGAGTTTATTGTATGATTTATTTAATTGTGTGTTAAGTTTTTTTAAATTAATTCCATTCATTTATTTGTCTATTGTTTGAGTCTAGGCTTAATGCGTTTTCTATTCAATATTTTGGCGTTTTGAGTACGACTGCGAGTAATAAAAACAGTTATAGAATTTTGTCAAGGAGTTCCTTGTTCGACTATTAACGTGAGTAGACGTATTTATGTAAATCATTGTAACCATTTTGTAATTCATTTGATGTTGAAATTCAATCCTGTAAAAATATAGTCAATCAAGGAATTAATTTTGTAATAATTGTTAATATATTGAAATGTGCACATAACAGATATCAATTATTATTTTTGTTCGGGAAGATATTTTTAGTTTTTATTCTCTCATTATAGTTTAAAGAGTTAATTTTTCCGTTTTTATATTTTGCTGATCGATTTTTAATTATCAATCACCTCGCTTGCGTGAGTGAGCATTGTGCTTGCAATTAGGTTTTTTTCTTTGTAATTTTCTAGTAATTGTCCACGCTTAGTTTACTTTAAATTGAAACCACGTGGATAGAAGTTGAAAGATATTGGATTATCTTCCTG
The DNA here is from genome assembly GCA_004143645.1 of Protaetia brevitarsis. Taxonomy (NCBI): domain Eukaryota; kingdom Metazoa; phylum Arthropoda; class Insecta; order Coleoptera; family Scarabaeidae; genus Protaetia; species Protaetia brevitarsis. The sequence goes on from RXPK01004242.1 coordinate 31,198, forward strand.
AACAACCAAAACTTTTGCTTTGCATAGGAAATAGCAATTGTCCTATTTCAATTTAGAATCAAGTGCAGTTTTTATTTTAGGCCAGAACCTTCAGTTCATGGTTTTTTTTTCTGCACAAGTTGTAATTTTACCCATTTTAAAAAATAAATTTGTTTGTTAATTAGCATCTTTGGGTTAAAAATTCTGTTCTTTTATTTTATATTAAACCTTTACCATTTTTCGGGTAATTAAGAAAGTCTGATTTCATTCACTCACATTTTGCTTTTCGTGGTTAGATTCAAGTTTTAATTCGCCAGTGTCACTCTGAAGTTAATTGTTCTTTTGTTCAATTTTAATTTATTCGTTGAGCTAGCTAATTTAAATTTTCATTTTCATTTTAAATTCATTTTGCATTTCATTAAATTCAATCAGTGCACAGCAATACGTACAACAAAAGTAAAGAAAATTACATGGAAATGCAAAGAAATTACCAAATTAACGTGCTTCCAATATCGCAGTGCGGTTTAATCGTGTAGTTTCCTCATGCAAAAAATAAGTCCCTTCTCTATTTCAGGATGAGTGCAGCAGTAAATCAGATCTTTCTGAATTGACTTAGTTCTTACCTGGGTCAAAACAATAAGATTCTGCCGCTTCTAAATTAGTTGATGCCAAGATGAGAAGCATGTGCGTGAAAATACCAATTAGCTTCTGCCCCAAACAAATTAATATGTAAGTATTTCTTTTGTCAGAATAGTTGAAATACTTTTGCCCACAAATTCTAGCTCCTGCTTAAGTAAGTATGCAACAATTTATAGGTTATGTTCTTGTTAATCTCCACGCAGTTTCTTCCACGAGAGAGATTACTAAGAGAGTCGGTACAGTAGTGTCTGATATAGGTGCTGTGTCGGCGGTCAGTAAAAGAAGGGATTGTTAACACAGAAAGCCGCACTTATATACCATACAATGAAAGCAAAAACAGCATTTGACAATTGAAACAGGTATGTTCAGAAAATATGACGTAAATAAACATGTTCCAAAACTAGATACAAGCGATTAAATACAGAATGTGCTCGTTTTAACATTTAATTTCTATTTTATTTGCATGTTGCAATTGATTTGGTATTATTAATAGCTAGTTTAAATTATTTCGTATTTTTCAAAAAATGCTGGACTTGAACTGTTCAAAACATTTTTTAGTATGATAAAAGAAACTAAAAAGGAATTAAAGAAACACATTTGTGGTTACTACTATTAGGCACGGTGGTTGACTTGGAGATACTTTCCAATGGAATTGGCGGTTTGGAGTAAATCGAGGAGATAATGGAAACCTTTTAGGAAGCCGTCACCCCTAAGCCACTTTTAATTGGGTCTATATGATCCTAAACGTATTCTTAAAATGTCTAAGTCCTATTTTGCTCTCTTGAGAAAGTTGATCTCAATTCAATCGAACTGTTCTATTACCAACAAATGAACTGCGGCGAATATAGTGAAATAAATGTACCACAATGCTACTAAAAACCCAACAAAAGATATTCGAGAAGATGCTAAGAGCAGATTTGACGAACAAATCACATAGACGTACCTTACATGGCAGCGCTTGCATGTATGTCCTAAAAGCTTGTTTGCCCAAACTTTTGTTAGCAGTGATGTTTGTATAACCGAAAAGCTATTTGCATGGATATCTAGATAGGTATTCCATTAGGAGCAACAAATCACGCGGCCCGCTTATTTATTGCATTCGGACCCCACAACATGAGTACAGGAGAGTATCGCGCCTGAGCACAACAATACGGAGTATCTGCATGTTTTTCCCATTAAATATACAAAATAAAAATGTCAAGATGCGAATTGTACACGTATGTGAATGTGTAGATTAGAATTCCAACAAAAAAATAAAAACAGGAAGCATAACATAAAACATAGAGATGAATACGGGCAATACGACAAATTGATATACACCCTACACTGCTGACCTCATTGTTATTTCTTGTTTCACAGAGATAGATAGATAGATAGCTTTATTTATCCAGTAAGTATATAATAATTATATATTGGATACGTCAAATTATATTAAAAAATCAAAAAAATAGAGTCAGTGATACATACATTGGTATATAGTTAGAACAAAAAAGTATTATGCCGAGGAAAATCGCTAAACTCCTCAATCGAGTATACGCACCGCTCCAGTAGCAGAGATCGGACCTTATTTTTAAAACTGTTTTGAGTATTACAAATTTTTATGTGTGGAGATAAAATATTAAATAATTTGACACCCACTCTGGCTGATCCTCTCTGAATTAATGCAAGCCTGTTAGTATAGATCTGTAGAAGATGTTTATTTCTAGTGTCATACGTATTGCTATGGCATGGCTCTCCGGTTATTTGACTTCAATGGTGTTAATTTTCGAAGATCAAGCTTTGGCTATGCCGCGCGCAAATTCTCACTGAAATTTAATATTTGTGTATTTTGCTAAGAATTTAGTAGTTTTGTTTGGTGTATTTTATTGTTCAGTTTGTTAGTTTATTTTCTTTCCTTTATATGTTTAGCTTTTGTTTTTCATGTCTTAGGTCCTTCTTAAAAGGCATTTTCTATGATTTTTGCGGCTGACGCAGCTCGCGCAATTGCTATTTTGTATATACGCGTTGAGAGGCCTCTAAAGGAACTCAGTGTCTGAATTATTGTCGCGTATCTAAGTATATGTAAATATTGAGCTCTTTGCATCCATTTTGCAATCTTTCATTTGTAAGGATTTGTTCGTTGTTTTGTTAATTTTGATCATCATTCAGACAACTCAGTTTATTAATTGGTGTTATATTATTGTGCACAATTTATGTATAAGGCCCGTTAATAATTTGTTCTAGAAGTAACCGGGTTAAGAGTTTAAATTTTCCGTTTTTTTTGTTAGTTTTAATTTTATTGTATTTTAATCACCTCGGGGTAGGTGAAGAGTAGCTTAGAGCTTGTATTTTAAATTTCATTTTGATTTTGTTTGTTTCTCCACGTTAATTTAATTAAATTTTAGTTTGCTTTGAATTTTTGAGACCACGTGGATTTTTGTGGTATAAGAAATTCCTTCTAGAACGAATCTACCATTTTGTTTGCTAAAGGATTTGCATTGTCCTTTGTAAATGTAAATTCATGCAGGTTTTGATTTTGACCAGGACTTTCAGTCTAAGGTTTTTATTTTGCCTGTTAATTTTAATTAAATGTTTTTTTTTTTTTTTTCTTTTTGAACAATAAAATTTATGATTGTAAATATCATTTTAAAATTACAGTTCTTTTATTTTTGAATCAACCATTTCAATCTTTGGGGATTTTAAAGAAAGTCAAATTTTACAAACGCCCACTATTACCTTTCATGAAAGTTACTCTGAGATCAAAGAATCTTTTGGGCCCTTTTAAATTTTTATATGCTGAGCTAGCTAAATTAATTTTGTCATTTTTCATTTCTTTAAACATATATGCTTGGACAATCAGTTCACAGCAGTATGTACGTCTGAATTCTTAATGTATTTTGTTTGATTTTTAGAGATATGACATACAAGTTCTAAAATATATAAAGACGACATATTATATTTCTCAAAAAGTGGTCTACGTGACTCACGACTCCCGACACCTACAATACATCTTATTATGCTCTTCTTTATCAGAAACACATCATTTGCGGATGCCGAAGACCCCCAAAAGGCAATACCATAATTTAACCGAGACTGTACCTGGACAAAACAAAAAGATAAAATATATTTTAGTGGAATAATTTCTTTCAAACTTCTAATCTGAAAACACAATTTGTTCAATCTCACAACAATATCATTGCAGTTATCTTTCCATGATAATATATCATCAAATTTAATTCCTAAAAAGAACTATAATTAGTTCTACTTGTTTCAATGGTTTAGTTGCCGATTCGAATATTTAAATCGTGATAGTTACGGGTTTGAATTGTATGAAATAGCAACAAACAGGTCCTTTGAATATTTAAAAACTGATTGTTATTACCGAACCAAGTACATAACTCATTCAGAAGTGCATTTGCCTGCCTCCGAAGCCTTGAAGCGTCCTCCTTCGGAGATGCGGATGGTACGACGGCAGTATCGGTACTGCCGTCGTATCATCCGCATAGATGAAAAGAGAAAAGTTAATGAAATTAACAATATCATTAATGAATAGTAAAAAAATAACAAGGCCTAATACTAAAAAAAAATACTGAGCCCTGCGGAACTCCCAAATAAAACAGGCAAATGGACTGAATTAACGCTATATATAAAATTATTAGAAGTCTTGTATGACAATTTAACAAAGTGCCTCCTATTTGTAAGGTATGGCGCGAACCAGTCAGCAACCACACCACGTATACCATAGATTTCTAATTTTTCCATTAAAAGGTTATGATCGACGCAATCAAATGTCCTAGTAAGGTCACAAAAGATCCCACCAGAGCACCAACCACTGTCAATCGCGTTCAAAACCTCATCTAACAAAGAATAAACTGCAGACACAGTGGAGTAGTTCATTCTAAAACCGTGTTGGCTGTCAATAATAATATTATTTTTATCTGGATGACTTAAAAGTCTGGTAAGCATGGCATATTCAAATATTTTAGAAAAACTTGATGTGATTGAAATTGGTGTATAGTTAGTCACATTTGTATGGGCATTCTTTCTATAAATCGGGTATATAGCTGAAGTTTTCAAAATTTCCGGAAAAATACCTTTTGAAAAGGAAATGTTAATAAGCTTAGTTATTGGTTTCACGAGAGAATCGCTAACAACTCGTAACAGATTACAAGGTATATTATCAGGTCCGAAACTTTTCTTATTTTTTAAATGCATGATCACACTGTACATCTCTGCTTCAGAAAAGGGCAAAGCACACATACTATTACTACAACGATCAATAACGGGCAACATGACAACATTATTAAAAGGCATTTGTTTAATATTAGCAAGAGATTTTCTTGGTTCATTTACAAAAAAAAAGAAAATTAATAAAATTTATTAACCACAGCAACAGGTTCCCCAAGAACAATATTATCTTCCTCAAGTAGAATGTTCCGATATAATTCGCTACTTTGACTGATGTATCTCTGATGAAGTTTACAATTAATTAGCAAAAGTTGTAAACATGTACAGGAATCGGTTTTAATTCATGAATTATCGGATGCTTTCCCCATAACTCATTTTTAACCTAAACCATTGTCCTAGCGTTTGTAGTTTGTAGAGTCCGGACTGTGACTTAAGTAAATTTTGAAGTTTTTACTAGAAAATGAAGTAAATACTAATAGTAAATATTTGAATTATTATGCATATGACTCAATGTGTATCACAAAGATAATTTAATGAGTTTTTTTATGCTATTAAGAGATATTGCCTAAAATTAACTAATATAAATATTTATGACCCAAAACAATAAAAATATAGTGTGGGGTTCTACAAAATTCTATTCTTGACGTGATCTCTACTTACATATAGCCTTCAAATAATGTCCACCGGAATCCAGGTTTTATATTGACGTGGAGTATATTTCTTTTACTAGGATTTAAGATTACAAAACTGAAAGTCGTATTTAATAATATAATCACTAATTAATTCGAGTCTCCTCTCACATCATGCAGACGAAAAAACCTACTATAACTTCCCATCGGTAATGCTTTACTATGCTGGATAAGTGGATAATAGTGATGAATCACATATAATTTTAAATTGCTGATAAGAACACTGACATTCAATTGCGAGTCTGATGGATGCAAATATCTTTCGTTATTATTTTATGATAGTCGATATATTCAAGCTGTTGGGAATAACCAAACAATGTTGCACTGTTTATCTTTTACACAAGATGAAATGTATGTAAGGTCGCTGTAGAACTTAGTGTCACGTTTATGAATTATAAATACATAGTGGCAGAATCCAATTCTTGCATTGTGTGCGGAGTTATTGCTTTCTCTTCAAAATAATTCGCACAAAATTGCTTTTAAAATACAGCATATTCAGCTTTATTCATTGAAATAGGCAAACAAGAAACATGAAAATGGAATTGACTTTGTCCAAATTAGGTACATCCTGCATATATAACTGATTCTAGGTAATATCGTAAAGCAAACTTGTAGAGTTTTCGATAGAAATATCTGAACTAGTAGTAATTTAAATATGATGCAGATAGTACATTTGCGGTTTCTAAAGTTTAATTGCGTTCAAATAGAGTGAGTTCTAACATTATGCGGGGCTTCAATAAATGAATGATGTTCAGTACAGCTTCATACTGTTATTAAAACCATTTAAAGAAGTAGTTCAAAAGTTTTTCAATGGCTTTAGAATTAACAGTACTTGTCCTTTAAGTGGGCAATATTCATAAATTTGCTTACTAGGTTAACTTTTGGTAAATTTACAATTATATATTACGTACTTCTGTGGCAACCCACATTACCGCGAGTGATTTAGTGTTGCATATTTGATTTGCTTAAAACTGCTGAATCATTGTATTGAGAAATTTTCATAATAATGTTTATTTTTGTATTAATTTTAGCTAAAGAGTTAATTGTATAATTTATTTAGTTAAGTGTTGAGTTTTTTTAATTTAATTTCACTCTTTAAGATGTCTTTTATTTGCTCTTGTATGTTACCACCTTTCCTTTTAGATTTTGTCGGTGAATTGTACGACTGCGTTGTACGCAGCGGTGAGTTTTTTCAACCAGTTTCTTGTAGACTTTAGCGTGAGTACTTTGAATTTTTGAATCTTTGCTGCCATTTTGTTAATTCAATTGATATCCTAATTTAATTCGTATAAATTGTCCCTTATTCTGTCCATCAAGGAATTCGCTTTATAATAGTTGTTATTATATTGATGTGTACACATTTTAGGTATAAGATCATTTATTATATCTGTGCAGGAAGATATATATTTTAGTTGTAATTCTCTCGATATATTGTAAAGAATTATTTTTTTTCGCTTTTCCATTTTGCTGTTTTGTTTTAAATTGTTAATCACCTCGGTTTGGGTGAGTACAAGCTTTGTGCTTGCATTTAATTTTTTTTTCCTTTTGTTATTTACTAGAAATTGCCCACGTTTAATTTAGTTTGTGTTAATTTGAAACCACGTGGTTTGAATTTGAAAGATATTGGATTATTTTCCTGAACAACCAAATCTTTTGCTTTGATATAGGATTTAGCATTGTCCTTTTATAATTTAGAATCACGTGCAGTTTTTAAATTTAGGCCAGAACCGTCTGTTAACGGTTTTTTTTCTGCAAATTTGTAATTATTTTTTTTTACTTTTTTTATAATAAATTTTGATTGTTACTTAGCATCTTTGGGTTAAAAATTCTGTTCTTTTATTTTAAATTAAAGCTTTTCCGTTTTTGAGGTAATTAAGAGAGTCAGATTTCTATCACTCACAATTTACTTGTCGTGGTTAGATGCAAGTTTTAATTTGCGAGGGTAACTCTGAGATTAATTGTCCTTTTGCGCCTTTTAAATTTTTGTCCGTTGAGCTAGCTAATTTAATTTTCTTTTTCTTGTTAATTTCATTTTACAAGTTCATTTATTACAATCAGTACACAGCAGTATGTAGATACTATTCAGTTGTCGACATAATGCTTGTGCAAGATAAGGCAATAGTCAATTGGAGAAGAAGGTAATTGTTAGAATGAGAAATCACAACGAAATTGTTTGCGTTACTAAACTTAAACGTTGTTTAATCTAGACAGAATTACGCGCTAATGTACTGTACACATTTGATAACTGGTGCTTTAGTTTATGCAAATTGTCGGTACATGTCTATAAAAAGCTGGCTGTATAATATATAATGCATATAATATAGCCGTGACATGTATATACAGGATAGGAGTGGCGACTCGTGAGAATATTGAATGGTGCGGCCAATCTTGGGCCAACTCCCCTTTCCCCCCGTCCCATTTTATTAATTTTACAAAGTCTTGAATCAGTGTAACTCAGCTTACAGTAATTTATTACCTCGTTTATTGTTAACTAAAATAATACCAACACGAAAAAAAAAAAATTTAGACAAATTTAGAAGCCATTTTAAAAAATACATTAGGTTCTTATCGGAAATACTTATCTACTTAAATATAAATACTAACGTATTTCCTTCGGAATTACATATATTTGATCCTTAAACTGCACATACAGGGGCCACTTGTTTACATTCCTCCACCTAACTAATGCAAAACTATTCTGGTGTTTTTGTGATTTTATATCGACGAAAACTTTAAGCATAGATTGTCGAGTAAAATGTAGTGGATATTTTAAGCGTAAGCGGACGTGTTTCTTACGAAGAATTGGAGATACAATTTTAATTTTCTTTGTTTGTTTGCTTAAGAAAATGTATTGTTTTTACTTAAAGCACTATGATGATATACTTTTCAGGAATGACTCTCTTATTATATTTATTATTTCATTTTCATTTTGTAATACTATAGCTATTAATTTGCGCGCAATGTCATCCTAGAATAATAATACAATTTATTATTATAATTAATAAATATTAAATAGTCTTAAATACAGTTTTTTATTGTTGCGTATAGTTAGATCACGCTTTCTTCCGCGCGGTAACCTACAAACGCAAACGGTCTGAAATCGAAGTTGATCTGCTTGTCTACATAGCGTGTTTCGTCGCATCAATTCATGGGAATAGCAACGTTCGTTCTATACTTAAATATGTCTGTATCGGTATTTTTACAGAAAATAAAAGCTTTTTAATGGCTAATTTATGATTTGCAATGTAGCTTTTTAATAATAATAATAATAATAATAATAATAATAGACTTTATTATCCAACAGTACAAAGACCATTAACAGGATAATGATTATAAAATAAAAAAATATATATATAACATAAATGTACGGTGCCAGATTCTAATCAAACAATTAATTATAATAAAGAAACTTACATACAAAATTACAACAGAAAAAGAAAGTGAAAAAGAGATTATAGAAATGGATCCGGGTAGAAAAAATTAAGGTTTTGAACCATATGTGTTAAAGGCGCTTTCAACAAAATATTAGTTCGAAATCTCGGCGCGCGAAACGTTTCCGCAGATCGAACATTGTGCGTGGGTACTAAAACTTGCAACTCAGAAAGTAAGTAGGGGCAGTCTATTTTGTTATTTAAAATATTTAGTAAATAGCGAGCACTATATCTCCTTCTTCGAGCTATAAGTGAAGTAATGCTATGACGTTCAAGCAGCATATTGTAATCGGAACCTCTTACAGGATAAGTACCATCTATTTAAATGATAAGTATTTAGCAAAACGTTTTTGTACTTGTTCCAGTGCTTGATTTAAGTAAGAAGCGATGGGATACCATACCACCGAGGCGTATTCAACTTTACTCCTTACTAACGAGTAGTAAAGGGTTTTAATCGTTGTGATGTTAGTAAAGCCCCGACATGATCTGATGAGAAAACCTAACGTTCTGTTGGCTTCACTGCAAACGGAAGAGATATGCTGTGCGAAGCGTAACTGACTATCAAACACTACTCCAAGATCTCTAACCTCACTTTTTCGTAATATCTCAGTGCTGTTTATTACATATCTGGCGATGATAGGATCCCTGGCTTTAGTGTACGACACAACTAAGCATTTATCTATATTTAGGGTTTAATCCGTTCTGTATGCACCAGTTCTGTATTAATGTAAGATTATTTTGTAGAGTGTAAGTGTCAGTCACGTTGGTTATAGTTTTGTAGATTTTCAGGTCGTCTGCATATGTCAGCACCTCACAATTCAACGACGTAAGCAGATCATTTATAAATATATTAAACAGAAGTGGTCCTAAATTGGAGCCTTGCGGTACACCTGAGTAAGCTTTGAATTTATTGGACGAAAAGCCATTGTAGTATACATAGTATTCTCTATTTTCTAGATAGGAAGTTATCAGCTCAGTTAATCCGTTTGGAAATCCAAAATACGCCAACTTTTTAACCAATAATGAATGGTTAATTACGTCAAACGCCTTTGACAAATCTGTATAAATAACGTCTACCTGCTGGCGGTTATCCAACGCTTCACTTATAAACTGTGTGATGCAGGTCAGATTAGTTGTTGTGGATCTTCCCGTAACAAATCCATGCTGATTCGGAGAAAAGAAGCATTTAACGTTTTTAAAAATATTAGCATATAAGAGATGTTCAAACATTTTTGCGAAGTTAGATAAAATGCAAATTGGCCTATAATTAACTACATCAACATTATTTCCCTTTTTAAATACAGGTGTTATGCGGCCTATTTTGAATAATTGTGGAAAGACGTTGGTCTTCAATGACATATTAAAAATTGCAGTGAGTGGTTTTGCCAAAGCATATGCACATCTATTAATTAAAATAGCTGGAATACCATCATGTCCTGCAGTATTTTTGGACTCGAGATGTTTAATGGATTTCAGTATGTCTGTTTCAGTAAAAGACGTAATGTGAAAGTAATTGCTTAATTTGAATTGTAAATCTTGGTTAATATTCGGCGATGTAGATCGAAGAGTCTTAGCGAAGTGATCGCAGAAAGCATTCAGAATATGTTGGGGATCCTCCAACACATGATTCTCATACAACATCTTTCCAGGTAACCGTGTCGCGTAACGTTTATTGTTTAAAAACTGCCAGAAGTTCCGTGGTTCATTGATAATGTCGTTCTCAACTTTTGTTAAGTAGTTAGTGTAAGAATTTTTTTAATTCATATTTTAGTGATTTTCGAAGCTGTTTAAATTCATTATAATAATACGGCGAATTAGTCTTTTTCCATTTCATAAAATAATTTTCTTTTAATTTAATCAAAGTTTTTACCTTCGAACTGAACCACAGCGGATATTTACGATTGATGTTTTTTCTTTTAGGCACGCATCTGTCCAGAATGTTGTATAACTGTCGATAGAAACTACTAAGAGCCTCATCTATGTCTTCATGACGTTGAATCCAATCCCAATCTGTACATGCCAATTCATTAGAGATCGCAGAATAGTCTGCTCTCGCAAAATCATATCTTATATTGTTATTGGAAGGAAAAAGAGGTAATTTCCTCACTTCTATTTCCAAAATGATACGTAAGGAAGGATGATATGCATCTTCAGGAACTAACGGGGTCATATCACGCTGAAGATCAACAGTGCAATCAATATTAGTGAAAACCAGATCAAGAATTTTGCCATTATCATTGCATATATTGTTACATTGTCTGAGGTTAAGTATATCTACAAAATTAGTAAGCGCTGTAGCCTTATGATCATTATTACCCTCTATAGAAAATTTAGGTACATTAAAATCTCCTATAAATTAAAACACTCTTATCAATTAATTGAATACATAAACAGTCAAGGAAAAATTCAAATTCAATAGTATCAATGTCGGGAGGAACGTACAAGTTTACCAGATACACATCATAAGAAGATAACTTAAATTTACAAATAGTAATGTCTATTAAGCTCGGTAATTGCATTTCTTCAGCCATAGCAATCGACGCTTCTTGCAGATGAGTTGCAAACGCAGTTAAAACACCACCTCCAGTGGTCCTGCCTACATCCTCGAATCTCCTGTCCGCGCGAACAACATGAAATGCTGGATCGAATACCTCGGTGTCGGCAATATCTTTAGAAAGCCAAGTTTCAGTAAGAAGGATGATGTCAGCGCCAACCGCCCAGCTGTTCGTATATACTTGTTCCGTCTTTGTACGCAGCCCCCGAACATTCTGGTAATAAATATTCAAAAATGTGGATGATCTTTGTGTGTTGGACGAAACTAGTTTTTCGGAAGCTCAACAATCGCCGGTATACCATTAATGTATTTTATTTTTAAGTTAGATTCTCCCGATTCTAATCTAGAATTTAATTCAGATTTGATTTTTTTATAGTAGGCTACTTGTTTCGGAGTTCTATCAGGGGAGATGGACAATCCAGTAAATTTATCCTTGATTTTCTTAAACTTGCGCAGGACTGTTACAACATCATCAGGTGAGGGTAAGCGTATTTTTTATTGGTCTGGAACGATTTTGGTTCGACGAGATAAATGTACCTAATCTAATAGGTTTAATGTTAGACTGATCCAGAACCAGTCCAACCTCCCGCAAAATATTCTGCACAGTGACACCGTCTCGTTCAATCTGGTTCTTTTTGGTGTCACCCTCCTCATTACTGCCGTAGATAATAAAGTTATGTGATCGTTTGCTTCTTTCAAGCATTTCACTAATCATCTGCTCAGTTGTATCTGCAGACGGTTTAGGAGAGTCGCAATCGGCAGAAGTATCTCGTCTAACTAATTAATCTAGGTAACTGCTGTATAGCGCGTTCGCAATCTGCACACATGTATTTCACTCTCCTTTTCGCATTAGATCTGAGATCAAAGCATTTTAATTCCGTAGCCGAGAGATCAGAACAGGTTACATGTATAGGTTTGCCGCAACCATCACATTTAATATATTTATCAGTTTGTTCATTAATAACCTGATCACATTTAATACAAGACATTATTGGTTTTTTAAAAAAAAAATAAACCTCGCCACTGCGAGGTGATAAAAAAGGGTGTTAATAGCTATTGTAGCTGGTTGTCTCCTCGTTCATGCTTTGACAATCTTTATTTTAAATTTTAATATAGAAAATGTACGTATCTACCTCTCATTGTACTCATCTGGCCTTTGTGATAGCACAACAGTTATCCAATACTAAACTAAAAGTAATTCAACTAGAAAGAAACTAAACTAACTAAAACTAACTGTACATATGAATACACTTCAAAGTTATTAACTTTATGCGTCTAGCTATATTTTATTTGTATCTGCCGATCTTAACGCTAGAACAAATTCAATTATAGTTATCTCAAAAATTACCTGACTATGCCGAAATTATGTAAATAACTTTATAAGCACTTGGGACTAGTTCGGCACGAAATATGCTAACGTAGGTTCGGAGATTAGTCGTCAACAAAGCTTATCTTACTTTCGGCGTATGTTTCTGAAGTTCCGAATGAAAACGTCTGGAAATTAAATCCGTTTGGATGGGGCGAACGTTTCGTTGCGTCTTAAACCAGTTTAACGGGCTGTTCTTCGCGAATTAACGGGGTAGATTAAGGCGGAGCCCAGTTCACGTCGATATCGGAGAGACTGACGGGACAAACTGGAAGACAGAATGGATGGTTGAAATAATGCATTTAAATTGATGGAAATGAAGACGTTGCTCGGTGTTATTTGAGCGTCTGAAATGTATTTTAGCAATACTCTTGTTTTTCGATAATAATGTGTGGCATTTTTTTACACTAATGCAACTCACTATGTGGAAATTGAATTTATACGTTATTACCATTAACTAAAGTAACCTTTAAAGTCAATATTCAAGTGTATAATTACCTAGAAGTTGTTGATATTGTGACTCATTAATGACAATTTTTTTTATTGAGATAAAATGCAAAATAATAGTTTTGGTGGAAGCGCTGGCGGTAGGAAGGTTATTACTGATGTTAACATTTTCAGTGTCATATATTATATATAGATATATAATCATATTACTCTTTTACCGTTAAGGTATCTGGTGTTAACACAAACTATCTTTGCTAAGATTGCTGCTTCTTGTCATGTTTTCCCTTAGCTCGCAGTATGTTCCAATTACAGCATTCTAGTTCCATGAGTGCAATGGAGACACCAGTTCATTTTAGCAAGGTTACCCAGTAGCTTAAT
>RXPK01004243.1:0-46714 GCA_004143645.1 Protaetia brevitarsis
TTTGCTTGGGTATTAACTACACGACACATAAAGCACCAAACCCGCGAGAACCGGATTTCATTATTAAAAAAAAAAGTAAAATTAGAGCCAAAATTCTTTAGTCCAGGCCTGATGCAAGGAAACATCATGTAAGCACCCCGCTAAATCGTGATATTAATGTTGTAATAAATACATTGCACTCATTTAGTATTTAGTCTTTATGGTATGCCGTAAATTTCATTTAACGTCATCTGAATAACAAAGGCCCTTGTTAAAATACGAAACTAGGCATTTAAATTTCTTGCTTTTTATAAATAAACTTCCTTTTTGTTGACATTCTACGTAGTCTACAAAGTATTATTTTTAAATTCTGATAAGACGTTCGATTTCACCGGATATGCGACTTCAGTAGTTTACAAAAAAAGTAAATATTTTTCCTTCGCTTGTCGAATCGAGGAGTTAGTTGTTAATAACGGTCCCCCATGAGTCTGAGTTATTTCTTTTGGATTTATTTAATCACATAAGCAAAATGAATTGATCGAATTACACAAAATAAATGTAATACAGAAAATTTGCAACACGCGCCTTTTACTCTGATGCGCGCGAAACTGTGTCTATTGTATTCGCGCTTTTTGGATGCATAAGCTTTGATTTTCTTTATATGAAATCATGATGGTCTTAGAAAGGATCGTTTTTTTCGGACGGGAAGAATTTAAATAAAATGTTCGAAGTGGCTGCACTCAAGCGGCGATCCACAAAACTAACACGGTAATGCTGAATGTTAGTGTATGTGGGAGTATACTCGGGACAGCATTCAGGTTGGGCAGAGGTGCGGCTCTATGGCATTTACCGCATATTTTTTTTTTTTCTCGTTAATGCTTACAGATGGACCCTCTGTGCAAGACTTTTTGATCGTAAATGATTACAGCTGCTACATATTATTATATTTAGCTCTATATCTGATACACCCCTGTATGTGTAGCGCGGCCGCAACCGCTTTGATTCGCTCAATTCCGCGTCCACCGCGGTACGGATCTAATGGACGGGGTACCATTTACTTGCTGGTATTTTTCTAAAAAGCGGCACCGCGTTCCCCCAACCGCCCGACCTAATGCCTCTTTCATACGATACGGTTTTTTACGGTGTTTTACCCGGTCCGATTTTATTGCTTTTTCCGTGTAATCTGATACTTTAAATGCATAATTACACACAATACGATACGAAAAAGTCCGTATACGGTTGTCGTACACCAGCCGGATAGTTCGACTGAGGTTTCACGGAACTACACGGAAAAAGCAATAAAACCGGTCCGGATAAAATCCTATTGTGTGAAAGAGGCCTAATACACGCTCAGCTTTATTAGAGGAGACAGGGCCGCGAAAATTGCTATTATATTATTGTGTCCGATTAAAAGGGAGTCTGCGCTAAGCTTAGAAATGCAAATTATATTAATTTTATCAGCCTTTAATTTGTCCCCAAGTAAGAAGGAATAAGCCCTTCCAAAAGAAAAAAAATCAGCTTTCAATTAAAGTTGCAAGATTCAGTATGTTGTTACTTTCACGAATACTGATGTTATACAAACAAATCCTGAAACGATAAAAAGAGTTAGTGCATCAGTTTGAAATTAAATTAAATTAAAAAGCGAAATTCGTGTTCCAATCCTCTTTTCGCAATAAGATATTAAATAAAAGAGGATTGGAACACGAATTTCGCTTTTTAATTTAATTTAATTTCAATTTATATACACCGATCCCCTGGGACGTTATACACTATTGCATCAGAGATTTCTTATGTATTATTATTTAAATCAAGGGTAGGAAATGAAAGTCATCAAAGAAGTGCTGAAAGCAGAAATATTGCAGTGCGCACATTTTACAAAAGCAGGCTCTCAGTAGTAATATTTCTTCATTGTAGTGTATAAAAAATATTTTACTGAATAAACAGAAATTTCTCTTGTAATTGTAACCTCTTTTATACCAAAAATATGTATACAGTAAATTGTAATATTTTGGAGAGGAAGCTAAAGATTGAAATTTTACTGTTTTTCCTTTGAAGTAAATATATTACTAAGTACAACCTGCTTTCCACGTACGGAAGAGTAGGTATATAAGGGTTGCACCATATTAGCAGTTTTCGTACATAATGTAAACATTCAGCAGTTTGCTTGCAACATAGTTTTTTTTGCGTCCTAACCACTATTCTATCCAAAAATACATGGATAAACATATTTAATTTCGCGCTCTTAATATGTTTATGCACGGATACGTCATAAATCGAAAATTATACACGAATTTCTTCGCCAGTAAACGTGTTTTGATGGACCTATATGTGTACTTCTTTATTACCCATGGGCTATAACGACAAACAACGCTGGTATTAATAGAAACAGTTTAAGTCCATAAAATGAATTTTTTTGTTTGAATTGATTTCGGCTTTACTTGATGTAAATCCATCATAGCTAACGAAATATATATATAGTCTTGATTAGTGCTTTGCGATTGTCTGTAAGTATTGTATTGGAATGTCAACTATACCTGTCTTAAATGTTTACTGAATTCTGAATACTATTTTTAAGAATTTTAATTAAGCATTAGAAAAAATTATTTTTTTTTCTTGTATATTTTCATAGATACATAGTCAAAAATATTTCTTAATGAAACCAAGCTGAGGAGAATGTTTGAGCAAATTTGGAACTGCTTAACGAAGAGCTCTTTATTTTGAGTAAGTGAGATGAAAGGGGCAAAGAAGTCATTGTTTAAAGGTGAAACTGTAAGCAATAATCAAGATAAGTCGGTAAAAGATATAAATTCCAAATTAAATCGTTACTATCTTGTTTTAAACGAAGTAAATTATTTCTGATTAATTCCTAAGTAGGTCATAATGGAGATAATTCATCATTAACATTACTGCACAAAGAATACCATCACATTTAACCCGTAGCTACCGTGCCCCTATTTTTGTTGCGTATTGACCTTATAGCCGTACCAGTCTGACAGACCGCTAACAGTAGCTACGAGTTAAGGTACATATTTAAATAATGATTATTGTAATCTGAACTATCAGAGTCTTGAGCATATTAAAAAAAATCTTCTACAAAATTATATGAATTGATTCTTTAACCCTATTAGTTCTTTGACATTCAGGAAATTTGCAATTTCTGTGAATATTAAGCATACTATCTATAATTACACAACGAACATTTTGAGTCAAATCTAGTAAATTCATTTAAAAATCAAAATTTATTACTTACGTTTTGAAGAGCACAGATGACGGTGTGTTAATTTTGTTAGCGGCAAGTGGCAAAATAGTCATTATAGCGGAGAGAACGTGGGAATTTATAACAAACTTATTAAAAACATTTGAAAATTTTTCATACATTTCCTACCTGCATCATATTTAGAATCACAAGTGTTTAAGGATGGTTTGAGGTTAGAGATTAAACAAATTGCTTGTTGGGTTTATGAAGCAATATTGCCAACATTCATTCAACGAACTGAAGTTGAACTTCTTTCATATCTACAGTTGGTGTCTATGCTAATAAGCGGCCGCCTCGTGGCTATGTTCGTTTGTTTCTAATAACACGTATTACCTTTTGATATCTATGCGTATAACCAAAGACATCGATATCCACTACATTATGCCATGTTTGGCGAACCACATTCATCTCAGCTGCGCACGGTAGTGGGAACGAGGACTAGGCAAAGTATCGACATATCGACAAATATTCGATTGCCTTACTGATATCGATTCTTTGATAGCGTGATTAGTAAAGGTATCGATATATCGATCTCAGTACTAGTATTAGTATATAGCACCGATTCTGACGTATCGATACACCGGGCATACACCTGGTGACGCTTTGTGTCGTATTCGATACTAGTATTGCTATTTGCTGATGTATCAATTTTACGCTTGGTATCGATACCTAGAATCGATTCCCAATTCGTCTACAACTAAATTTAAAAAATAAAGTGAATATGGAAGAAAGAAAGGTATTGAATTTGTTTCGATGAATGTTTTGTTGAACACCGCTACGAATTTTTTCTCATTATAGTTCATTTACTATAAAAGACGAGGTACTACGTGAGTCAGTTTGCTATGACGCCATGACCGTGTTGCAAATGTTCTGTTCGTCAAAACGTAAACAAACCGTTGGGTTATTTAACTGTCAAACACTTTTGGCAGGTGAATAGACAAACTCTTAAAAATAACATTTAACGTTAATATTAGTGATGATTCTTTTTGTAAATCAGGATTAAAAGTATGTTAATCATGATAGCAGTGGAAAAAACAAAAAGGCACAAGTGAGTACAATAAATTTATCGGGATCATTATCGCTTAAAGTATTTACAGTAACTATTAGTATGCAAGTTTCTTCTCTATCCAAACCAATCTCTCTGATTTACTACTTCTGAATTTCGTTTCTAATACGTTGTACACCAAGTACGCCAAATTTCCCGACTAATTTAATTCAATCCGCTTTATACAATTGTATGCATCCTCTGATCTGCCATATTTCATCCATCGTTTCGTAACAAACTTCCTTTTGTTTGAGAACAAATAATATCTGCCACAACAATATGTTTCGACCATAGCAAATATCTGTTTCTTTAAGAGCACTGTTCAAAATGTTTAATGTGTTATGTTAGTCTGAAAAATGTACATGAAAGAAACACTTCTGTAAACAATATTTGTATATACTCACTGTTTTCGTATATGTCATAAATTGTGTTTCCAATAGCACATTAA
Source organism: Protaetia brevitarsis (assembly GCA_004143645.1). NCBI lineage: Eukaryota > Metazoa > Arthropoda > Insecta > Coleoptera > Scarabaeidae > Protaetia > Protaetia brevitarsis. Next base: position 4,729 of record RXPK01004243.1, read on the forward strand.
CAATGAGTAGAATAATCAATTTTTACATTTATTTCGTATGCATTTTCGTTTTGGTTTGGATGTAATTTCTTGTTTACTCATGGATGAAATTTGCTTATGTTTGCAACATGAATGTTTAAAGCACTCGTTCCTCTCTAAAAACGAAATACTGTAAAGAATATCACATTACTCCTCGTACGAAAGTTAACTGGAGTAATGGCCCGTTGCTCTCGCGTTCTGCGTCGAAATACACGATTCACGAAACTATTAACTCTTTCGATTGTTTACACAATGGTTTCGGTATGGTTTAGTTGTAATAACTACTTATTTTAAATAAATATTATACCAAGTATAAACGCAAATTCCCACACTTTACTGCAAATACAGAATATAACCTTTTGACAGTGGACAGCAATAACTAAATTGGTGGGAATACATTGGAAAGATGTGACAAACATGCAATTTGAAAAGCAGTAGGCACCAACATAGTATCTTTAATTGAACATGAATAAGTTATATATTGGTTGGTTATTTTAATAATATGGTATTGCATGGCCCGAATTTGCAAGTAATGACGTACCTCGTCTCTTATAGTAAATGAACTATAGTAGCATAATCATATGATTGTCCACATCAATTTGCAATATTAATTTTTAAATACCATGCTTTCAAATACTTTCTTGATTAGAGTACGCCATATTTTTCTTTTTCGTTAGTCACAGTGCATGTACGCACTAATCACTTTCACAGTTTATATGTCACCAAAATGTGTGCAAAAAATATTAAAATATCCATTTGACTTCGAGTATCTTCTACACACACAATTTGCGGTTCGTTCTTTAGTTGCACCACCGGCAGGTTTACGAGCTACTGCCCCAGTTGCACGAAATTCGTCAATACAAGCATGAACATGACTTAAAAGCTGTGCCTAAGTAACTGCCAGATTAGGGAACTGTTGCCAGAAATCCTGCATGCACTGATTAACGGAGTAAACCTATTCTCCATTATCTGATTTTCTAATCGGTTCTGAAGTAACTTTTGATAATAAATGCTGTGTGTTGTAATTCTAACATTTGATAAAATAATATAATCAAATGCAACCGTTTCTAATTTTGATTTGTCACTGACTGTTGTCACAATTTGAAGTAGGTACAATTTAAAAGTAGTGTGTGTTGCCTTACTAAAGAATTTGCTTAAAAAATTAGCCTATTCTAATCAGGAACGTTTTTGAAAGCACGGTATGCACTTTAAAGATAAATTATCTTTCACGAATTGGAAACCTAAAAAATGTTCACAAATTTCTGCGCAATGCGGCTGTTGTAATATAGAACTCCAATAATATGGTTAATAGAACAATAATATCTGTATCTGTATGATTCAGATCAGATGTAGCGTCGAGAATTATAGAATAGTATTTTAACTCTTTGATCACTTCCAAAATCTTTTGCTTTATGCCATTAACAATAGTATTGATAATTGCATTTTGTATCTTGTCACTTATATACTGATTGTGAGCAATAGTGGGTAATTTCAACTTCGCCATTCCACATTCGGCACCCCTAATAGCTTGATAGCATCTACTAATTATCCGCGGACGGAGCTTCTTCACAATATGGCATACTACTAGTTCGTATTATTTCGAGATGACTCTACCTACGCTGTACATATGTGTATAGAATGTCATCAGGCACTAAGTATCCAATACCAAAATAATATCTCCCAGTCCTAGTGGCAGTTAAATGTGGCTGAAAAATTCAATTTATTTTATACGTGTCTTTTTTTTAATTAAAAAATAAATAAATACGTAATTCCTGCATAAACTTATGTATGTGTGCACCACACACGTATCTTACTTTTAGGGTGATGGACGTTTTTTAGTCTTAAATTAAATCTAAAAATACGTTTTAGGTCATAAAAATTTCATTACATCCATCATATATACAACTATAAGGTCTTAAGGTTTGGCCATATTAATTAGCTACTATATGAAACCAAAGACGTGTATTAAAATATGCTTTCTTTTGATGTACACGTAATCTGTGTGGGTACCGGCCTATTTTTGCGATAATATACTTTACGACGCTTTAAAAAATTGACGATATAAAATTTGGTCTCCCCTAATCAAACGGAATGCTAAATTGCTCCGTTTTTACTAACTTAAAAAGGAATCATTTAATAAGTGTTTGTTTTTCGTTCTCTCCTCTTCAATTATTTCTTATTTGCGTGAGCAACTACTTATAATACCACGGCGTGTCTTTCACAAGAAGCTGCTTTGCAATTGATAGGCTGTAACTTGTAGGTAATTTATCTATACTGACTTTCTTACTGATTGTTTATATTCAATCATCCACTAATGGCCGGGATAGAATTAAAAGCAGAAAAATATTCGTTGAGGCCAAAGATAATATACATAGAATTAAAAGAAATTACTTTGCAATACAATCTGGGAAAATATGAAGAATAGCCTCGGTGCTCTGAAGATCGTAATTTTGAGCTGTATTGGTGTAGAATAACTCCGAATGACGTTAGAGTGACGTTAGGATAACAATAATTGTAGGCATACATATTGCTGTGTACTGAAGGTACAAAAGAAAATGCAAAATGAAAAGTAAAAATGAAAATTCAATTAACAAAATCTTATATAAAATAAAATACACAATTGAAATTATGGAAACTCCCGCGCAACATTGATAAAGACTAATTGGAATGAACAAGAAAAAAAAACTGAATTTACGAAAACCGGAGTGCCAGACCACAGCACATCTCCCAATTACTAAGTGGAAAACGAAAGTTACAACGAAAATTGAGTGTTTCTCCTTAGAAATTGCCGGCACACAAAAAGGCAATATTCTAAAGTTTCCCGCACCAAACAAACAATACCCTATCTCCGCATACAGGGGTGAAAACGTCACTTCCGGGTGCTGACAACTACCCTTGGTCGTGGTGGAAGTGTTCAACATACCATCCATAGAATGAAGTTTATAGGTGACTTCATCAGACACTCTAGCCACTCTATGAGGTCCCACGAACGGTAGATCCAGATTCGTACGGCACGGTGTGGCATTGGTGGGTCTGCATCTTGAGGAACTTCTCCACTCCTTGGATGTACCTCTCGCATGGATTTCCAGAAGGATAGCTCATTAAACAGAAACATTCTTTTAAATTACGCTCAAACATGGCTTTGGGAATGGGACTATTCATGATCTTGACAGGCTTTGACTGGACTTCAAGAGAGTGCTCATCATCAACAACAATAATGGGGAACTTGTTTTCTAATGATACATACTGGTTCGAAATTTCGTTGACTTCAGACTCAAACTTCATCTCATGATCGATTTTAATTTCATCAGCTTCTTCTGGGGATTCTATCCTGGGGTTTACTTCTATCTGGGATTCTATTTGTACCTTCTTATTCTTCCTCCTCTGAACTACCAATAACCTTCTACCTCGATATCCTCTTCGGATCCAACATCTCCATTTATTTCATCATCTCCAACAACTTTTCCGCAACCTTGTATATCATTTTCTAAAACTAACATCACAATTTTTCATTTTTTCATCATCAACATTTTCATCATCCTCTTCCTTTTATCTATCTAAATCATCAACAACTTTCTCCTCATCAAAAGTATCTGAACACCAATTGGTTTTATCCCATTCTGTTCTAATTCTTTCTTTCCTACATCAACACCACTATAATCTTTTCTCAACCATCCATCCCAGTTTCTCTAAACACGTTTGCTTGTTTCTGAATCATTTCTTGAACATTGACATCAGATCATTCATTCAATATACTTTCTTAGTACTGTTTCTTCGTCTCTCTGAATATCCTTTTTTCGTCCAATGCTTCTTTTTGTTCCTGCACAAACCGACTCCTTCCTGCCGTGAGTTCCTTGGCTCGGCCAACTCTGGTCTCCCAGGAACGTCCCACTTCCTGTTTCCTTGGTGGGCTTGTCCATCTTCATTCTCGCAGCGGGTTGTATATAAATGTTTTAAACCAGAACAGAATCAGCTTTCATCAATGCAACGAGAAATTCTCAAAAACGGGATCCTAATGTTACTAATTACAATTACAACAACGTCGAGCTTCACCTTGGGATTGCCAAATAAATATGCTGTGTACTGAAGGTACAAAAGAAAATGCAAAATGAAAAGTAAAAATGAAAATTCAATTAAAAAATCTTATATAAAATAAAATACAGGATTGAAATTGTGGAAACTCCTGCGCAACATTGATAAAGACTAATTGGAATGAACAAGAAAAAAACTCAATTTACGAAAACCGGGGTGCCAGACCACAGCAATATGTATGCGAATATCAACCGAGTGTTACACACGTTTTTAATGTGACTTAATTATTAATTGACGTTAGTTAATTAACGCAAGTATGTTGACGCTTAAAGTCGTCCTACAATTATTGTTATCTTTATAGATACATATTGTAATTTCAGATCGAACATTTAGCAAATATCTTCAAAGTTAATAATGAAATTAAGCATATTAAAATTCTCATTCAATTATTCTTCACTTATTAAGTATATTTTAATAAAACCGACTTTTCTTCGTATAATACATTATTGTGTATTATTGTTCAGTAGCACTGATGATCCTTGGTAAGGTGAAACATATGTATGCTAATATCAACCGAGTGTTCCACACGTTTTTAATGTGACCTAATTATTCATTAGCGTTAGTATTAAATTGTTTCAACTAACCTATTTTCTTGAAATAACATCTTTTCATGTATTATTTTTGTCATCAACGTACGAACATAAAAAAAAACTCCTAAGCAAAGCGGCAGTTCACCGCGAATACAAACGTATACTTTTTTGGCATAAATAATGCATGAAATGGTGTTATTTCAAGAAAATAAATTAATAGGAACAATTTAGTACTCGTTACAACGATTATTGGTTGATAAATGCGTTTATTTTCAACGATTTCGACGTGTTTTCTGTGGTGACATAACCTTAAAAACACATCTTTTTTTTAAAGAAAAAGTGTGGAAGACGTGGTCTCCGACGAAAAATAAACGCTCTAACGTGATTCTGGAGGCATTCTACACCCATACAGCCCAACATTACGATGTTCAGAGCACCCAGGCTATTCTTCATATTACCCAGGATCTGTTTTAGTATGTTAAAAAAATACTTTTTAGCTATTAATACCCATAGTTCAACATATCTGCTATATCACCGCTCTCAACCATGATATTTCTTTTATATTATGCTTAAAATGCTCCTGACATTAGCACTTGATATACATTTGTCAATCATGTGAATACCAGAGAAAGTGAAATAAAGGTACTGCTGTGTTTGTTGCAAAAAAGTCGTGTAATATGGAATCAGCTTCTGGAGGTGCATTGCCTCCTTTGGCGCCGGAGAGGAAAAAATCTTTAATGGAGAGCATACTAGCGGCGAAAATAGAACAAGCAGCTACGAATAAGAGAATCTTCTCGAGGAACAACAGTGCGGATTCCGCAAGTTCAATGGGGTCAGCGGCTTCAGCTACTAGTAACGTTTGCCATTGTGATGATTGTCTTCTGGGAATCGCGGATTTGTACAGTGAAACTTCAAGTAGCAAACGTGCTAATACGAAAAAGGTATGTTTTGATTTTTCTATCGTTAACACCTACTAAATTGGTAATCACCTATCATAATTCTACTTTAAAGTGTTCTCCATCAAAATAAGATTTTAGAGTTTATAATGCATGCTTCTTTAGAATTACCAAATTCATTATTATTGTTGCTTTGCATTGTTTCATATATTATTATGAAAGTGATCGTACTTCACTGGTAGATCATTTTGCTTACACATTATACGTGTACGGAAAAAAATAATATATCTACGTTTAAACAACAAAAATAATTATGAAGCAATAAATTTTGGGCTGTTAGGCAATGGTTTAATGTAATTATTTCCGTACGCTTTGTACCCATCTATGGCGAACATCGTCAGCGCTCAGAAATCTGTCGCTTCATTTACTACCGGCCATAAGAGTGTACACGCTTTGAAAAACTATAGCTTTAATTTTTCAACATACTGTTGTTAGTTCGAAAACGCTAACCTGATTCAAGGAAAATGTACGTTTTTGTTGAATTATATTTGCCGATACAGACAATTGTCTGTTTTAAACGTCATTTGAACTACAACATTAGTTAAGTGAATATACGCGACGATTTGTAAGGAATATTTATTATCGTTTCCCAACAACCTTTAAGGTCATTTAATAGGTACAGAACTAAAAATGAAAAAAGTAATATACTGATTAGTTATAATCAAAAATAGCAGTCAGTGGCCTCGCGATTACCTGAATACTACTTTATGTGAAATGCTGAAATATGTGAAATATGATTAGTTCACATAATTGCGAGTCCACTGTAAATCGGTCAGCTATCAGTTAGAATATTTCGCCCATGGTACGACTTTAGCGCAGACTACCTGTATATTATTCGCTATGCCTTGGTGAACACGGTTCAATAATTCCTCTCTAGTATGTACAGGCTTAGAGTAACTAGTTCTTCTATACGGCTCAGATTTTCACTGATCCTGGAACAGTAGAGTCAACTGCTAATGTACAGCTATAGTGGAATATGCTGGAGCACCATCCAGTTAATACCAACTATTTGCTCTGTCACGTGCAGGTAGAGTATATAGGAAATCAATAGCAGTTTGGTAGAGATTTCCTGATTCCACTAGCAAACCCTCTTAGTATCTAGCACCATCCAAATTTTCATCATACGCCTGATATCGTTACTCCATTGTCCATAATTAAATAATAGTTATTTATATCACTATGCCAGAAACTACAGTTTTGCTAGTGTGAGTACGGTTTGAGGCCCACAAGTAGGAATACTCGGGAAAGAGTTTCTGGGCGTGTGATACACAATGTTTTTTACCGACAAATCTTGAGTTGAAAATAGAAAAGAAATTTTGACACTAGGGAGTTGACAGTATAAGTTGGCACACATGTTACGTACCTTAGTATTTTGACGTTTCCGAGAATAAATCTTTTTCTGTAATTTTCTAGTTTAATATCTATTTATCAATAATAAGTGTAATGAAGACACACCACTTCATCTTAGCATGGTTGAACAGTAGCTTAATGACAATTTATTACACGTCTGTCATGTGGAATCTAGTGCGGCCAACCTTTAGTGACATTTTTGTCTGCCTAGGCAGAAAAACGGTAGTTTTCCTGCCGCTTTGAAGTACTGCAAAATGAGTGTTTCTCGAAGGCGCGTGAAGGCGCAAAAAAAAACATTAAAACGAAAGGAGTCTTGTTGATTATTGTCCTTTATGACACGTGGATATATTATGTCCAGTAGTGATTAATTCGGCGATTCGGAGTTATTTTGGTAGGTTCGGATATCGTTCGGTAATGATAATGCGCATGTTTGTCTGAGAAGTCGTTCACATTCGCCATGCGTATTAAACAATTGTTTCTATTTCAGCATATACAATGAGCACTTTGCGCAACTGTTTTGCCGAAAAACACCGTCACAAAGTTACACTTTTGCTACGCTCGAATATCCAATCGCTTTGCTTTTTTAGCTCTGAATCGTTCCATCAGAGCAAATAGAGCAAACTCTTGCGGTGTTCTTATATTTGCTCTGAGATGCTTTAGTGTAAAATTTTCTGCTCAGGATTATAATCGGGAACTCGCAGATTTTGAATGGTGGGAGAAGGTAACCTAACATGAGCTAACCTTGATTCGCTACCTTTCTTTTCTGTTTTTGGTGATTTCTTTTAAAACGGTAAAAAAAATAATTTCATTATTATTTTCGTTTTTATATACCATAAACACAATATACAGAGTATATCAGTAGCGCCATTATAGGGTCCTTCCCGCTCCTGCTTTCGTTATTTTATTTCTGTATAACTCCTTTGTTTCTGAAATAACGTGGTCCAAAAAAAACTGCTTGCTCTGCTCGCTCGAAGGAGTGCAAATTCGAACGTAGCATTTGTAGAACACTGTTTTTCCACTTTGTGACACTCATTTTTGTTGATTGACCGATAATCACAAATTCTCAACCGAAGAAGAATTCAACAATATCAAAAATCATTACGGAGTAAAAAATTAAAAAAAGAAATGTGTTAACAACATATTTTGAGGCAAATATTATTTGTTATGATCTAATTAAGCGACCAACAACATAACTATCCTAAAATTAACCTCTAACGTAAATGTATAATAAATGGTGCAAAAAATGGCCATATGATGAAATTGAAGTCGTCGAAAAGTCGGATTAATCGTTTTTAATAGCTATGCTCGCGGAGGAATCACAAATTAGTCAGAGCCAATCATATACTGTGAAATCAGTCAGAAAACAGTTTCGGATTTCTTTGAGCCAATCGAATTGGGTTTGACTAGTTTGTGATTTCTCCGCGAACACAGCTATTAACGCAATTATTATATATCTTCACTGTAACAGTGGCATTATCATTTGAGGAAATAAAAACTGATGGAAATGACTGTTTATTAGAAAGATTTTGGTTATTGGTTGCTGGTACATCATGCATCCATGAACTTTTTTGCTTCAATTTCATTTTCTAGCACAGAAGTTGACTCAACAGGATGCTTTTCACTATAAGTTGAGGGGCTTAATCTTGCAGGACTTTTCACAGTAGAGGTTGAAGCTCTCGATTTCTTGTCAGATGTAAATAATTGCGCTATTTCAACTCTTCCCTCAGCGATAGCTGACTTGTGCGAGTGTGTTTTTGTGGTAATTGAATATAATTTTTTCTAAAGAAAAGGCTGTAGATCCTTTTTTTACTTGTTCATAGAGAATGCTTACTTAAAGCACTAGATAGCAGGAGGCAATTCAACAAAGGTAAGGAGTTTTTAGGTTTTATAAGAGGCAAATAAGTTTTCAAACCAAATTATTGCACTACGCCACATTGACAATAATTGTCAATTTTCTGTATTTATCAATTGTCAACAACTGTGTTTAGTTACCTCACACGGTTACCTTAATTATCATGGCTTGGTCGTCAGTTTTCTGTAGGCGACACACGACGGAGACAGCCCTATGAATTAACGAAGTGACGTGATGGACGTGGCCACGGATTTTGCTATATAACATAAATAAGCCTGAATGTGACAAATTGACGTGTAGATGCGAATAGACCGAATAGACTGCACTTTTATATTGTGTACTGTCAAAAGTAGTAAATGTCATACTTTTACATATTAGCATTTTGAATTAGAATCATCGTATACATGCCTTGTTGCATATCTCGAGGAAGGAAAGATGCATCAATTCAAATTTTAAGCGTTGCCCTAGAAGCAGACTCGTATACAAGGAGGGGAAGGGAGAGGTAATGGAGGTAATTACCCTCCCCCATGAGTCAGCGAAACTGGTAAATCAAAATTTTACATTTAAAGGCAAACACTCATCCTTCTTTTTTTCTTTTTTTTTGTATAATTACCCCCTTTTTTAGTCAAAATATATAAACCTATATAGAAGATACCAGTTCTGATATCTTCACATGAACCATTTCAATAAATATTTACTTAAAATCAATTCATTTAAAACAATTAAGCTTAAATCTAATTCTTTTTGCAGAAATAAAATTCAAAATTATGCAAATCTTGATGGTTTCAAAGGCTTTATCTCCCTATTGTGGTCGTCTTACTAACAAGAAAAAAAATAATGGATTAATTGTGATTTGGCACTACTATTCGCAGAATATTATTAAGTATAAAAAATATGAGAACGCATTAGGAGCGACTAAAAAGCAAAATTCTACATAAATGCAATCCTGCCGTTGGGATTTTGCCACATTCAAAGATGGCGGCCAGCTGTCAAACGGACCGTTTTTTAAGTACACAGCGCGCGTTCCAGATATATAGATATATAGATCGTTGATGAAAATAAACGCAAATTTACTTTTCTTCTTCGTTTTTTAATAGGAAGAAATAAATTTACTTTTGAATTCAAATTTTAAATTTTATAATGGCGCATAAAACAATTACGCATGTCAGAATTGTGTTGCCGACATAAAAACATTGAAATTCTCTGCATGGATAAGAAATCACTAGAACTGTAAATAGATACCTCACGAATCTGTGGACTTAAGTGCTTTGACATAAAATCAACCGCATTGTTTCAATTCCTGTCAAAATCAATCTTACTAGTTAAAGTTTTGGGGTTCGTTGGCTTTGAATACAAAATATGGAATAACAAGAAAACTGTTGGAAATGGGTAGAGGGAAAGGCATAGCGAATTCTGCATCCGGCCAGCTAATAATATACTGGTGTCTCGTTTGAGAAACCTAACTTTTTCAACTTTGAAAATGATGTAATTGTTCATTAAATTTTGCACACCCTGCATGCGATTAATCAATTGTCAAAGTACCGTTCTCGTGCTTCCGTTTGCCCAAGAAGCGCTTACCACTAGTCGGAAATGGGTTTTTACCCAGTGTGATATTAAAAATAAAGCTACATATTTCAAAATTTTCAAATAATCCAGATATCTAAAAAACAAATAAAAATAGGTATACGGAAACCAGATAGAACTGATCTTGGGATGGTGACTTCCGGTATAACCTTGAAAACCTTGGCCAACCCTGCAGTCCAAAATTCAGAGTTCTAAATTTTGCTAGCCACGGAAACTTCTAACGAATGGCTTCGGTGAGGAATCCTATATATTTATCTGCTTTTTAATTTTTTTTTTCAAGCGCTAATATATGATATAGGTATTTCACGTAACTGGTTTTCATTAAAAGTTAATCGATGTTCTCATTATTACTTATATTTGAGTTTTGGCACCAGTATCTTGTTCGATTGAAACTATAAATGTAAAATACCTTAACCAAATATCACTTCCGTTGACCGGAATGGATGTCAATTCTTATTTTAAATAGAATGATATAATTTTTTATTCATTTGGATTCTACAATTATAAATACGTCAGTTTTCATTAGCTATTCCTATAGCTAATTTTTGCCGTTTTTTGTAGTTATTTAAGTTTTTCTTTTTTTTTAGTCATAATCTCTTGCATCATTGAGAAATTAATATCTCGGTTAATACTGCAAGTAGAGACTCAAATTTGGTATGTTATGAATGTAGATACAACTCTAGAAACGTAAGCACACTTTACATTCTAAGATACAGGTGTTAAAACTGAAGAATAAGTGACATATTTTCAAATGCAGAAAACTCAATTTTTTTAAATAGAACACCCTATAGTTTAATTCGGAATTAGGAAGTAAATATCATCCCTATCACTTTATATCAGCATTCCTATACTATTTTAACAGATTTTGAGATATGAGCGACTTTTTGTTAAGCAGACTAAGTACCCTATCTTTAAATGTTGTAGCTGGCTCTGAAATGGATTCACGTCAAATTCATGTATTATTTTTGAATAACCATACAAGAATGTTTTTCGAATAGTCATTTTATTAATATTGCCGTGTACGAAAGTGTAATTACAAATGATATACATAACACTTTGGTTAGTCAATGAATTTGACATTAATACCCATTCAGAGCCAGCTACAAACATGCAAAGATAGGGCGCAACTGCAAAAAGTCGTTCATATCTCAAATTTATTAAAGATAGTATAGGGAATGCTGATATAAAGTGATAGGGGATTATATTTACTTCTTAATTCCGAATTAAATTACAGGGTGTTCTATTAAAAAAAAAGATATTTAGTCTGTTTAACAAAAGTCGCACATATCTCAAAATCTATATAAGATAGGTATAGGAATGCTCATATAAAGCGATAGGGATTGATATTACTTCCTAATTCGAATTGAAATATAGGGTGTTCTATTTAAAAAAATTGAGTTTTCTGCATTTGAAAATATGTCACTTTATTCTTCAGTTTTAACACCCTGTATGTTAGAATGTAAAGTGTGCTTACCGTTTCTTAGAGTTATATTACATTCATAACATAGCAAATTTGGGTCTCTACTTGCAGATTAACCGGAGATATTAATTTCTCAATGATGCAATGATTGTGACTAAAAAAAGAAAAACTTAAATAACTCAAAAACGGCATGTAGCTATAGGAATAGCTAATGAAACTGACGTATTTATAATTGTAAGAATCCAAAAATGAATAAAAATAATTATCATTCTATTTAAAATAAGAAAGTTGACATCCATTTCGGTCACCGGAAGTGATATTTTGGTTAAGGTATTTTCATTATAGTTTCAATCGAACAGATACTGGTGCAAAATCTCAAATATAAGTAAATAATAGAACATCATAAACTTTTAATGAACCAGTTACGTGGAATACCCTGTATATGTAGGATATTTAGGGCAATCGTGTTGGTTAAAAAACGTCTCTGGGCATATCAAAACGAGGAATAGCGTTTGCTGAAATTGAAAAAGCCGTACATGAATTAGATGAAATTAAGTAGCCTCTGTTATGATTAATTATGGCAAATTTGACACACATGCCAGCGACATGCGCATGCTATTTTGCATTTAATTCAATTAAATGCAAAATAAATTATAAGAAAAAATTATCAAACGTGCACAAACACTTACCACACTATGGGCCATCAGTGAATTATACACGATACGATTGCGTACTATTTTGTAATTCAAGGTTCCTTCCATTCGTATGGCTAGCTGTCGATAATATGCTGTTTATAAATGAAAAATATTTTCATCCATTTTGATTATAAACGAAATATAGCAAAATATTAAAATAATTTTAATATGTTTGTTTAACGAGATTATGACTCACAAACTTAAGTAAACAGATTCAAAGTTACAACAGGCTTAGCTAAGTATGTGTCAAATCAAATGGCAGGTACTAAACGGTTATATTATAGGTCGAGGTTCAATCTATCGGAGCTAATACCCAGGGAGCACACTGCCGCCATAATGACGTCAATTGTTGGTAATTATTCGTCGGATACGTCATAAGACGAGTAATTGACGTACCTACCACGTAGTTTATAAGACGTGCATTTGACGTTACCAAAAGTCGTCTTTTTGACGTCTTCAATTGGTCAGGCCATTATAAAAGGTTCAAAGTTCATTAGATACGTATATTAAAATTGTAATTATGTTGTTGTTAACATTTAGCAGAATCTTTTCTTGAACCCAGTACCAATAAATATAATCATTATTGCTAAATAATAAGTATTGGACACGGGGGAGAATCTTTTAAATTTATATGTGCAAGTGAATATTGTACACTCAAAATAGCTTCATAAAGTTTTGAATGTCGTTAATTTTAGTGCAATATCATTTTAATGCTTGATTTGAACTGAATAGAAAAAATAGACCCCATCTCAATACATAATTGAATTACGCGCCTCACAACGGGTAACAGAGGACTCCTCCAGTTGTCTGTGTTGGCGGTTGGCGTGTTTCATATATACCCCCATGATTCTCGCCACCCGCCACTTTAGTTTGCTTTAGTCCATTTTTAGTCGCTTCGATAGTCTCGGCTGAGAGGCATACTGTAGTGCGGTATTGCAAAGTGGAAAACAAGTAGATTTTTATAGATGCGATTTGTGTCAAGTTAAAATTGTCGAGCCCTTATTTATTAGTTGTTTGTATAATATTACGTAATATCATGAACAACATGGTTGTCGTAATTTTTGATCATGTAGTGCAGAATGATCCCAGAAATAAAAAGAAAATGGAAACGTACTGAAATCACCCAAATTATAATTCATTCACCCACGACATACGACATAACCTTAATTTGTGTTGGCTTTATAATTTGGAGTTTTATGCGTGAACCGGTAAGAAATTAATGAAATTGTTTTTCCTTTGCGAAAGTTCTTGTGATAATGTTATTGGTATGAAATGTTATATACCTAGCTATATTTACAATTAGTTCCTCTTATAATGTAGAATTATAAGATAGATATATTAGAATAATTTTACATTATTGTATTTGAAAATTGTACATTAGTATCTTAAATGTAGTGTTAACAGTGGTATTTTTACAATTTGTTGTTGAATTTAAACATTCATAAAAATAAATGTATTCTCTTGATGTTACACTTTTATTTTTGCCCTAAATTAAGTCATATATTAAGAGATGAAAGTACGTCAATCCGACGTATGAAATAACGTACTGAGTACGTCTTAAAATAACGTCGGTGGAGTGTGACATTAACTCGTCGTTTTGACGTCGTATGTATATGTCATACGTCGCAGTTCGCTCGTGAACGAGGTGCTGCAGAAATTTCTGAAAGAGTTAAACTGCAGGGAATCGAATTGTGACGGACTACATTACTGCTATCGGTACTAAGCTGCTATTTATGCAATGCAAATAAGGATCTATGTTGATAGGGCATTAGTGCAGCGATTATTCCGTACGATAGCCGTCTGGGCATCTGCCTGTTTGGTTATTCACCACTTAGAGTTTGACACTAGAAAATGCAGACGTTGCGTCTAAAACTGATAATGAATTTAATAAAGTGTAGAGCGACTTATTTTTCAGGTGCTTGGTATAGTCAAAGTATTTACTTTTATAATGTTCAAAAGTGAATAAATATTTTATTAAAACTAGAAATAGATTGTGCTAGAATCAACGACTCGATCATCGGTGATATATTATTATTATATAGCTTATCGCCTATATTCTGTTATTTGTTTAGCTATTTTTTTTTTTTACACAATTTTCTATTCACTATATGTACTTACATAGTTAAGGAAACAAATTTGTTAAGTGAAACGTAAAAACGGTTTAATGTAATGTGCAGGAAAAAATAAATAATTCCGAAATAAACGCATTGCTGGAAATGCGTGTAACATACTCGTATTTCGCGTATTCATCAATCCTTTTAATTAATGTAGCTAGCGACATCTACGTAGAAGGTTACTCACACTATGTTATAATATCTATAACTTGTATTTTACACATAGGTGGCGTGCGACTCAAGATGTTTAAATGCCCGCGTTTATATCTAGGTTATATATATTATATAAAAGAGTAGGTACTAAAATTGCAGAAGGAGCTACATAATAATACAGGAATATATATTTATAATATTAGCTACTAAAATTAATATCTTAACATCTAGATATTAAAATGATATTTATTATATAGGTTAATTATAAAAATGCTGTTTATAGAAATGTAATTCTTTCCAGATGAAATTATGATTAAGGTCATGGTTTAGATTTATATTGTTGTTTTTAAGTTTGTTATAATATATTTTTATTGGATTTCTACTTAATTTACTTTTTAAACTTAAAATTTTAAGTATCATTCATGCATTTTTTTTTTAAATTTATGTATGAACATTAGATTTTTGATGCATTTAAGATTTTAAAAGGTATGGTCATCCTTTTTTTTAATAACGACATCACATGGATAAATCTGCGTAATACAGAGTAGATACCGGCGAGTTGGTGGGACGGTTCGGCCAGAGCCCTCTCGGGCGCGTTGGAGACGGGTGTATTAGAATTATTTTAATAAAAATTTGTTAGCGTATTAGATAGTGATTGTAAATTTACCGATTTTTTCGTTTACAGGTAATTCGGTAAATGAAAATGAAAATACCGGTTTACCGGTAATTTTTTTTTCATGTGTGACATTAATGGGGATTTCTCAAGAAAATAGGGTTAGAAATTAGGCTACAATAATACATATTTTGCACCATCTTAAGGCATAATATTAGAATTTTGTAATAAATAATTGCATTTAATTATTTTAAATAGTTGTTATAAGTAAAAAATTATTTAAGGTTCAAATTTTAATCTTATTTTACAATATGTTGTGCAGTTAATGTCTCGTCATAATGTGGTGTATTCAAATTGCTATTACTTTAAATACGTTGAAATGTTGTTATTATATATTAATTATTTTAAATATTAAAAAATGAGATATTTACTTACTCTTTAAGGAAAACGATTTTAACGTTTTAAAAATCTTAAAAAACGCCAGAGCACACCTCACATATGCTAACTCAACTTTTTTCGAGAGAAAAATAAAATCCACATAAAAAAACCATAAAATGAGAGAATTGAAATTACACTTGTTGACAAGGGCAGATAGAAAAAGTGGGTTGTTTTGCGTCCTAGCAACCGTCCTAAAAATAAATGAACATTAATCTCGCTTTTCTTTGCGTTGCTTTTCCTTATGCATCTCGTTTGAGACTTATTTTCTTTTAATTTCTACAAACCTTTTTTTCAATTTGTTTGCTTTTTTTGTTGAGAATTTTTATGATTCCTTCTCTTTCTGACTGGAGGTGGAATGGAGGTTATACGTTTCTAATCAAAAAATTTCAGTCAGTTTCTTTTCTATATTCTCTAGGACATTACAGCAGCTCTCAATCTCAAGAAAGTTTAAATTAAAATTAAACAAAAAACATCTCCCATAAAATTATAATTGGTATATGTTACTACAGCTTACCTGTTTTTTTTTTTGTATTTTCAATGTCTCTTTAAACTTTTAAATATCTATAAACACAATATTTCGTACATAAAAATTTCTGGTATGGATGTTTTTGGAACAAATCGCTGGGAATTCGTACTGATGAATAATATAAAAAGACGACAAGGTTTGATATAAAAACCTTTTATTAATAAAGAGAATACACTTCAATGCATTTTACTACAAGAAACCATCTTCGATATACATACATAAAAGTGCTATCTTGTGCTTGAAAAGCATAAATTATATTGTGTGAATTCAATCTTCGTTTTCGTGTTCACTTATAAGTTTTACTTTTAATTTCTGAGTAAATGAAATCCTTGGAATTTTCGGCAACTGTAATTTGGGCAAACTTAAAGTAGCACAAATCATCTTTCATCTCCATTAGTAACAAAGTTCATTGCAAAGTTTTCTAAATTACGTTAGATATATTAGCAACAAATAAATTCCCGAAATCACATTGAATTTTCTACAAGTCCGTCCTGCAAAATTCTTTGACATTCTCAGTGAATCTAGAATAAATTTAAAGTATCCTAATTAAAATAGGCTCCTTCAATAAATAATTATAACAATATAAATTGTTATGATGTCAAAGTCATGGGCCACTAGATAGAAATTATTCGACCGTTTGAAAGCGGTAATAAACAAAACGACTAGTTCGAAAGAAAACTACTGAAGATTGCCATAGAAAATCGGTGTAGAATTTAATTCTACATCCAAAAATACAAAAATATATGTGACATCTTCTATTTGAAAAGATCGAGTTTTGCAAATTTCAAAATTCTTTGATATGTTGCTAATTATTAAACATCCTGTATAATGCCACCGCAGTTTTTTTAACTACATTTTAGTAAAACAATGTTAGTACTTAATTTTAAAGTGGGATACTTGTGACACTTAAACCAAGTGATAATTATTCAATTACATACAACAATGTCAAAATTTTAACAAAAACCATAATATGTATCTTAAAAAGTTGAATTTAGGTATATGAAACCTTAAGTAATCGTCGCAGAATTGTATGGTGAGTTCAAAAATGTAATAATATATAAGGTGTTCCATTTAAAATAACAAGGTTCACGCCGATTTCCGGTTAATCGGAAGGGCAAAAAAGGTGAAAATATTTCAGAAAGAAAGAAAGTGCTAAATTGTTGCATACCCCAAATTTTAAAAACTGAGGAATCTCATTAAGCCGGAAAACTTCTGACTAGCCACTTCTGTGGAAAATCATATATAGATTGTTTTAAAACAAAAGGTTTATACAAATAATCTAGCGGATGATCATGAGATATTGGAAGCACAAATACAGGACGTGGCGAATTAAACAAATGTGCTATTAATAATTCCGCGAGTTTAGTGATAGCATACAGAATAAATAAATTTTAGAGTTAATTATTGGCTAGTACAATTTGTTAGCTTAACATTTATTAGTTATTAAGTCAATAATACTAATTGAGAACCTTGGAGTAAACGTACGGCTGTATTAAGCCGCGTCTTAAATTTGCGTATTTTTCAATACGATTTCGAAAACGGTTTTGAATATGCGAATCTAGGCATCCAAGACGTCACGTACATTCTCCCAAACCATTATATCCGACGAGATCTTCGACATCCTTCAATATTTACGTGCCGTTGTTACTCGAACTACTAAACAAAGTTATAAAAATCACATTTATATTTCCTCGGACAACTCCTAATATATCTTAAGAATGGCGGATAATATTAATATTAAAATTTCTATGAATGTTAAGAAGTGAATCAACCTGATGAAGTGACTGTAATAATTATATCCGGCGACATCCTCGACATTCTTCAAGATTTACGTGTTGTTGGTACTGAAATCAATAAACAAGTCCTCAAATTAACAAAATCTTATTTATTTTAGCAGCCAGCTGTTTACTATATATAATGCAAAGAAACAGTTTTGGAAGCAGTAGCATCTAGGGTTGTTGCTCGAAATCGGCGGTTTCGGGTACCCAGGTATACGGGTATCCAAATACTTTGACCACGGATTACTCGATTTCGGATGTTCGGTATTGATTTCTGGTAAAGCTCGATTTCGGGTAATGTCGATTTTGGGCAAAGCTCATTACCCGGGTAACCTGGAATCGGATAGTGTAAAAGACGGGTTTCGACGGTTCTACGTGATATATTAAGGAACTCCAGTAACAAGTAAACCTTCTGCACACCATCAGTAATATATATAATTACAGTTTTAAATAAAGATAAACAGCTGTTAGGGCAAATAAACCAGGATATTTCACTTACATAGAACGAATTTGCTAAAAGTTTTATACGCTTAATTACGAAAATTCCAAAATTTTAAAGATATACATTATCAATATAATTGTTCTATAATATGCTTGTTATCTATTATTAAACTGTTTATATTACTTGTCGCTATTTAATTTATAATTACTCTTCTTATATTTGTTTGTGGTATTAATAAGAAAATAAATAACAATGAGCAAAAAGGATAGCCATATGCTCTTTCTGGTTTCAAGAGTCACAAGCAACGTTTTCTTCAGGATTCGAATTAAATGTATGAAAATGTTTAAAACCTAAAAATAAGTTTCTTTTATCTTATCTCGGGTAATACCCGGGATAAAGCATACTGTTATAATCTAGTTTTATGCTTCGCAACGTACTACGAAGCAATATTGTTTTCAAACTCCACGACTAGTTGGTTGCCTAATAGCACATGAGAAAATTAATACAGAAAGCACCAGCTTTTGATATTGATTAGCTGCTACGGACTTCTAACGGTCGTTAACTGCTACAAACTAGCAGACTGCTATGTTGTGAGCCATCACTACTATGATCGGAAAAGATGCTTTACCTGGAACGAATGTAATTTTCACTTTTTAAATCATTGTCAATGCTAACTTGTTTCTCAAACAATAAAAATATGTTAGAAATTAGTCTTTAACCAACCAGGGTTAAACCCCAATAAATAAAAAAGTAAATCGAAAATTATACACATCTTTTACAAAAGCCACCTATCCGGGATTACATGATAGAATATAAAACTTCTCCGCCAATATTTAAAATAAATTGTATAAAGGTGCTTTTTGTTGTAATTTTTTTTTTTCAAAATCCAAATTTTATATTTTCTACTAAAAAGAATTCAGATAATGTCATCAGACTCATCAGCATACGAAAACGATTTTTGGGAAAAATTGTTCATCGTGTGGCAGTTTAGTAAGCATGTTGATGATTGAACTAACATTTGCTTATATCTACTCCTAAAGGCCAGCCAAATTTGTTAGCATACGTTAGATTGTGTCTTGTACGGTTTTCGATGTAAATTTACTCAATTTGAGAAACACTCCAGATTTTCATAAATCTGCAGCCCGTATATTGCGCAACATTTAATTGTAAATTCTAAATATGTAATACAAATCGAAAAGTTATATTAGTTAACATGCAGCGCATGAACTTATTATACTATTCGATTTAAATTAATGGTTATTGCAAAATTTAAATTTCACACTTTTTCACATTTTCAAGTAATTGCATAATTCACTTTCCTATTGTATAATTGTACGCACAAAGCAATGACCTTAGTGTTATGATAATACGGGGTAATTTAGATTATGAATTACTAATGAAACGCCATTTCAGCGTTTTTTTTTTTTCCTATAATTTGCGTGTGGTGTATATACCCCTTTCAAGTGCTCTACTTATGAATTGACTTAGTTAATTAAGAGCTAGTGAAAGTCAAGATATTATGCTTAATTTGCAATCTATTGAAATGAAAAATCATTTACCTATAAATACCAAAACAGCACAACGGTTATTCAGTGTTCCTTTAGATCTTTCAGTGATAACATTCAAAATGTTCCGAGGGCAAAACACGTGTCTTCTCGCTTTATTCGTAGTATCTGTAGTATGTTTAGTAAATTCACGTGAAATTTCGAGAGAAAAACGTGATTTAGATGTAGCAGCTACCGGTCACTCCTGAACATTGGGAGAAGGGAGGTGGTGGTGAGCATCATGGTGATCATCATAGCAGTAAAGGAGAAAAAGGTGATAAAGGATACAAAGGCTATCACCAACATGAAAAAGGTGAGAAAGGGCATCACGACAAAGAGAATCATAGAGGACATTATGGCGAAGAAGGCGGACACAAGAAGTCCGATCATCACGATGACGGATATTTCGGGGAACACGAAAAAGGTGAAAAAGGCGAGAAAGGCCATAAATATGCAGAAAAAGGAAGCTTCAACAAGGGACATAGCACAAAAGGGGGACACGACATTCATAAAAAGGAAGAATATAAGAAAGATAATCATTTCTACGATGAGGATCATGATGAAGGCTTCCACGAGAAACATGGAGGATATCATCACGAAGATGGTTATAAGAAAGGTGGCCACGAGAAGGGAGGTTTCTTCAAAGGAGATCACCATGAAGATCACTATGGCAAGAAGGGTCACCACGAAAAAGGTGACCACTATGATGAACATGGAGGACATAACAAGGAAGGTGGACATGAGGACCATTGGCACAATGAGGAAAGGCATGGAAAGAAGGGCGGACATGAAGACCATAAAAACTGGGGACACAGTAGTGGTGGATCCCAAGAACATGGAGGCCATGGAGGTGGTCACTAAATCTAATGAAGCCATGAATTTGCCTCTTGAGCATATTAATTTGTTGTTATTGTTGTTGATTAATATGTACAAGATTAAATAATATACGTTTTATATAATAATTATTTTGTGTGCATTATGTCAAATTTGAAATATTTGTGTTCTATCAATGTTTAAGATTTGGTGAGTTATAATTACATATTGTAGCATAAAAGTAACATGGAAGGAGATTTATTATATTAATGTGCATATCGCTACACCTTGATATGACGTAATAAAACATCTAATTATCAGATCATTTATCTTAATAAGCTGACACCTCAGGACTTTAGTATTATCAGGTATTAGGAATGGAATATCTGCCGATTTTTTCGCAGTGCCTTTAAAATATGTACTTATATGGATAGATTTAAAACTGGTGGTTGCAAAACCTTGATTAGCAGAAGTTTTCAACTAATGGCATATTAGTCAATTCAAATTAATTTATCAGTACTTATATAGTATTTCACAAATGTTTATCGTCTATTAGAAAATTTAAAAAATACAAACTTCAAAAGCAGAAAAGTGAATTTAACAAACAAATGTTCAAACAATGAAGAATGAGTTAAAAAATTAAAACTATAAACACATAAAAGAGAAAGACAAAAGGCGGATATCTGGTCACATTAATGTTCGCTAGAAATCAAAAGCAAAAGATTTATCTCACTCCTAAAAAGTTGATACGGGTCGGAAAGGGCATACAATACTTGTCAGTTGCATATTTTAGGATTAGGATTTAGGAGAGGTAGCATCCGCATGGTTCGATCAATTTGGCATCCACTGCAGCCACTATGGCCTATCATACAGCTAATGTTATCTTAGAGTTCGTCCAACAAGCTGATGTCCTTAAGATATCTCAGAATCTTGTTGAAAAAGATTGTTTTCAGGTATTGCACTTCTAGTGCTTTCAGTCATCTAATACATTTTGAAGACAAACATACTTGGAGTTTGTAAGGGATATGGCTTTTTATTATTCCATATTTCCTATATGGAATATAAGGTCCATCCTAGTACGTACTTAAAATTGGTAAATATATTGATAATATAGTAATTACGGAATCTAGTAGCAAAAATATATTTAAACCAAATTTTATTTTGTCTGATAATATAGGCATGTAGATGACGTTAAAATTAGGTAGCTAAGTGGCTATATTTTTGTATAGGATACTTAAAGTTTCAAAGCAAGTCGTTAGAATTGTTTGGAAAAATTCAAAAGTGAAAAACCAGTTTGCCTCGGTTTCCTTAACAAAGTCTAAAGGCGTTTTTACCCTTAGCACTTTATTGATCAATTTTTTGACCAGTCTTTTTTGCACGTGTATAGGTACAATATATAACAAAATAAAATATGGCATCCGATTTAAATTAAAGAGTTCTTATTTGATTAGTTTTAATTTTTATAGACCGTGTGTAAAAATTGCTAAGTTTATTATAATTGGGTTATAAAAATATGGTCTATTGTTACACTTCACTGTATATTTCGCTTACATAACGTAAATACTTGGGTATTTGAAACATGAAGATTAGGTTAGATTTTCATCAAATTCAAATTATTTAAAAAACCTTATGGTTTAGGTATTATAAACCTTATTAAAACAGACCCTTATTTTGATCGAAAAATCCAAAAATGCAAAATGAGGTTATATTCACAAAAATACAATTTTACAACATACGCATTGAGTTAAACGGAGAAAGACTTGCATCTTTAAAAGCCTAAGTCAGATACGCTTTTGTGGTGTTAAATATTATGTTTCCTTTCTTTCCAACGGCAAGGCATGATTTTTGTTAAACATAATAGTAGTATATTGCGCTGCTATTTATTAAAATTGAAAAATGAAAATGAAAAAAATGCACTTAATAGTGCAGTCTAAGGAGTATGGTTTCCATTTAAACAAATTAGTCTTTGCTTCCTAACTCAAAAATGCTAAGCAAAATTAAAAATTTAAGATGTTGTGTTTGACATTAAATGTCCTAAAAACAATAGATATTCATTTTTTTTCTATCTTTACAAATAAATTTAATAATTTATTTAATATTTATTAATTTAATAATTAAAATTATAAGTCCCGGCTGTCATAAGGATTAGGGTTGACTTGTATTGAACACTCCATCGCTTATATTTTCAAATATTGATGGTTAATAGGGCGAAACCCTTTCATCTTGTGCAACCGCTCGAATTATTTAACAAATCATAACATTAATAATGTAACAGGTATGAAAACCAGGATATATTAATAGTTTAAAAGATGTGTGATTGTTAACAATCGGCAAAAATAAAATCTTATTCAAATATGAAAGTTTGTGTGTTTATCTTTTTACCGTTTCTACTTTTTTAATTGATTTTTTTAAGTTAACGTTCCACATTTCGATTGCCTGTATGTAGTATATGTGAATGTGGTTAGTCAAGTTAATTTGTTCATATTTATATTTTATCAAACATTCCGCAAACGGTACTTACGTCACTCAAGTATTTCCTATGTTTTGGGCGTTTTATGAACTACGTCATACCTCTGGCAAGCATGCAGTGTGTGAGCACATCCTACCACGTGACGATTAATATTTATTTACTCATACGGATGTAGTGTCTGAATGGAATTAAAATATTTTCTGTTTCCCTTCTTTAGGATAGAATTTCTTTATTCGTTTGACGTCAGACTTCTAACTTTCGGGGATTATAATATTTGAATTTTGTGATATTTTGAAATTATGATAATGTTTCAACTTTATCTGTATCCTTAATACTGTTACAGTAACATTCTATTACTATTAAGATTATTGAACGTATTACTGTCATCATAAGGTGCAGGTATGTGTATAATGTGCACTTAATTTTTTTCTGTCACTAATTCTGTACTAATACTAATAATATTAAAATTATCAGTACTGTCTATATATCTTGATTAAACTTGCAACTTACAAGAACAATATCAATTTCTTCTCAGTTCGTTTTGATACAATTAATTGTGTTAATTTTGAAACTTTAGTGTTCTTTATTAAAAATACCTTTTTACGACCACTACTGTTAGCATTAGCTATTTGTCACATGTTTTTTTTTCAATTTTTTTTTTTTAAGGTTGGGAACTTTTTGATATATTCAGGATATTTGATATTTCTTAATGACAACAATTTGGTAATTAAGAAAAAAGTTTTAGTTTATACTTAAGGCACCTTTCTGCCTTTTAAACTGTGATTAAACCGAGCATATTAAAGCAATGCAATTACATTTTTTCCGGTTTACACCAATACATTATTCTAACCATAAATAAATATCAATCTTTGTATACAGTGCTGTAACCAGCGATTCTTGCGCCATGTGCAAAAACTTGGATTTAGGCTCTTGAATTACTCAGCTCCAATAAATTTTTAACGAAAGCTTTATTTTTTAATTGCACTTCTATAGCTCTCGTTTCACTATAATTTATATCTTTAATGATATGTTTTTTAACGTGGGCATAACTACGTTATCCGTTCGAAAAAGTAGAACTAAAAGTATTTTGGCCGAACAAAGCAGCAAATCAGAATTGGGCAACATAGGGCCAGTGAATAAATATTTAAAGCGATTAAATATACGCATGTTTTGTCGACTTTCGCGAAATCGGTAGGCAACGCGGACCCCCACACATGAGGTGAATAAACACTAGTGTACATAGTCGTAAAAATGCATTCACTTCCCTTGTCCATCACAGTAGCAAATAGAGGCAAACGGCGTACATCTACCAGTGAATCTTGAAATGTATACATGTCCAAAATGTATATACAGCCCGCGAATAGAAATTTTTGCAGTGCGGACTAAAACCTTTGCATTTTATCAAGCATAGATGCCGCCTACCCATACCGTTACAAACGAACGAGAGTAGGGCGTAGCAAGTAGAAGCACAGAATATCTAACAACCAGAATATCATCTTGGCCTGGCGGGAAGGGTTCGTAATCTCAACGCGCAGAATGATCCGCCATTAAATCGGGTGAGAACTTGTGGTTCGCTCTTTGCATTAGGTACATGTAGCTGACTTCAAGTTTATTTCCATCTGTTAATTTAAATGATGTTTATCAAGTGCAAGTCGATAAAGTGTCAAAATAATGCAAAAGAAAATAAAAAATTGTAAAAATAAGCGGTATACATTCATTTTAACGTAGATATGTATCACATTCTCGAAATTCACTTCAGTTAGGTCCTGAAAGGCACCGAATTCTATCAAAGCCCATCCTGACTTCTCGCCCGAACAGTGACGCCAAGGTCACGAAATTTTGCGCACTGAGATCAAAAGAGCCGACAAAGAGATGGTATTGTGGTTGTTAGATATTTTGTGGTGGAAGTGAATCGGACGACCACAGCGAGGCTCACAGAAGGCATGCGAGGCTTGCACCGGGAGGGCGGGCGGAGCATCGCGATTACGATTCGACAACTGAGTAAGCCTAATACATTGAGTTAGGCAGAGTAAAAAAATCGGGCTGTATATTAAATTATTTGTTTCGGAGGGTGGTTAGCGGATTATGTTCCGTCAATGGTGGCTTTTTCAATAATTTTAACAAAACAAGAACTGAATTAACATTATGTACGAAACAAAACGAGAATGATGATGTAAAAATTACATATTTTTTCTTTTATTTTGTTTTAAATTTAAAATAAAAATTTATATTTGTTTAAATAATTATTGTTTCCTGAAATTAATCTTATAAAATTTATGCGTCGTTTTTAACGTCAAATATTGCCAATATTGCTGTGCTATACATACAATAAATCATGCTTAAAATAATTGTTTTATATGGATGTTGTGTGCATACCTATTTGTAAATCCAGTGTATATTGGACCATATTTAATTTTGAGGTTAGTCGCGGTGCTAGTAGTACATCCAACGTACAATAACTGTATTATTTTAATTTAGATTCCTGGGTATCGATCACTGGCGACCCGTGACAATATTGAGTGGTGGGGCCAATCTCCAGCTAACTACCTCCCCCTCTCCCCATCGTTTTTTTTTGTATTAATTTTACAATATTTTGAATCAGTTTAGTTCAGCTGGCAGTAATTTATTACCTCGTTTATTGCTAACTAAAATAATACCCACACAAAAAATTTAATGTGGATAAATTTAGAAGACATTTTAAAATGAAAAATACATTAAGTTCTTATCGGGAATACTTATCTACGTAAATACAAATACTAACGTATTCCTTCGAACTAGCATATATTTAGTCTTTAAACTGGACGCACATCCACGAGTCACTTGTTTGCATTTTGCCACCTAACTAACCCAAAATTATTCAGGTGTTTTTGTGATTCTATATGGACGAAAACATAACACAACACAGAGCACATGAGTTATTTAAGCGAAGATCGTCGAGTAAAATATAATGGATGTTTTATGCATAACCCCACGTATTTCTTACAAAGAAAAGCAAATACAATTTTTATTTTCTTTGTTTGTTTACCTAAACAAATGGCTTGTTTTTTTTTCTTTACTTAAAACACTATTATGATGTATTTTTCAAGAATAATTCGCTTATTATATTTATTATTTCATTTTCATATTTTTTAGCCTAAGAAAGATGAATGGTAGTTCATTTTGATTTGAAATACTGTAGTTATTAATTTGTGATGTCATGCTGGAATAATACTACACTATATTACTATAATTAATAAATATTAAATATTCTTGAACGTAATTTTTATGCGAGGAAGTGCCGAAGTCCGTATGCGGCAGTCCTTTACAAATGTTTGTACTTTCAATAGTCGATCTTCGGGGGCCGTCTGTGTTGGACTCACACGCTTGCCTGCCATGGTAGTGGGAGACCCTTCCCGCACAGTGCGGAGCACTGACGAGATGACCCGATCAACCAGCGAGCCACGAAACGGCTGGCCGCACTTCACTTCAATGTAATTTTTACGTATACTGCGACCAGCCCTCTTTCTTACAAATAAAAGAAAACACAATTTTTGTTTTCTTTGTTTGTTTACCTAAGCAAAATAGCTTGCTTTTTTTTTACTTAAAACACTATTATGATGTATTTTCAGGAATAACTCCCTTGTTATATTTATCATTTCATTTTCATTATTTTTTCCCTAGAAAGGATGTGAATATTTTAGTAATTTCCCATAAAGAAATCTTTGAAATCTTAAATTATGTATGTATATAGAGATCACTGGACTAGAATGTTTATAGTATATTTCGAGTTAGGCAGTAAATCCCGATCTGTACACATACCTTTATACATGAGTTTGAAAAGAGGTTTGCATTCGCGAGGGAGAAAGAGCTCTACTTATTCGGAGATATTGAAAGGGCATTCGTTTAATGCAGCCAAATACCTTTTTGATTTCATCAACGCATCGCTAATGATAATTACTATATCAGCAGTACAGTTTGATTATCTCCTTCATGTGATTCGTGATAGCGTTAATTCAATCAGATATAAAAAGGATCTCACATTAATGAAAAAAAAAACATATCGTTTGAATTTTAGTAGCAATTGTGTCACAAATATGCACAACGCGTATATATATTTGAGATAGGTATGTATGTATCTATTGATAAAGGGGCAATATATCAATTAACAGAATAAATATTTTGTTATATGATTTCCTAAAATACCAAATTACAGGGTGACAGTATGTGTTTAAGCTTAAACCCATTTACTAGATAATAGATAAGCTACATGACTAACATAACAAAAATAAAATTGTTAATTTGCCAATTAAACGTGTATAAAGCTAATTTTTGCTTTTATGATTATTTAAAATACTTATACATACTACATACAGCTCAACTTACCATATTGATATTATCTTCTTAACAAAATCACACATGTACGATATTATTTCGTGTAAACATGCACTTATTTAACCTGTGTTATATAATATTTTATAACTTGTGGTTTTACCAGAAATATAATCAAATTTAAAAATTTAAATGGAACACCCATATAATTTGGCATATTCAGATTCTACGCCATTTTCTAAGTCCGAAAACATATTAGTTATCAGTTTTCTTCTCTTCGGATAAGAAAAAATAGAATTTTTATTTATCAATTTAGAATGCCACAAATACGCTAACTATCTTCCTAACTAAGCCATAGTACCAACAAATCATAAAAGTTAGAGCCTTTTATTTTGTTTTTTAATAGTTTGTTTTGCAAAAATGGCGATTTTTCTTAATGGAAACCATATCGCGCTTACGCCTTAATATGAAGGAGATTTGTTTTGCCGGTTCCAATGATAGTATGTACTTGGTATTCGAATTAAAAGTTATTTCTCTGTAGATTAAAAAAGCAGGTAAGAATGCCTAGTGTTGATATTCAACATCATTGCTTTTACTTTTTTTAATATGTCTGGATTATTATATTTATATTTAACAAATGGTTTTATATTTCTTTTTCAAATCATTTATTTTACAAAATGTAACGTTTTGACATTCTTATACCTTTTCCAAACATCTTAAGATGAAGTATTATACAATGTTAATTTGCAGAAGTAATAAATACAAGTTGTTATTTTATTTTTAAATTTACCATACTTCTGCTAATTAACATTGTATAATAATACTTCATCTTAAGATATTTGAAAAAGGTATATAAAAATACCGCAACGTTATATTTTGTAAAATAAATATAAAATTGTTTATTATCTTATTTGGAATATGGCTATATTATAACTTTTGGCTGAAATAATCCCCATTTCAAGAATCCTTATTTTTATATCGTTTTATTTGTATGGTTTAATCATTTTAATGGTTACTTCATTATTTGCTTTTAAAGCTATGGTGTTTTCTTACAGGCTATATGAAATATGTATGAAGAGAATTTACTTTATTCACTAATTTATTTGGTATTGAAATTGAGAGATATTCAAATAGTTACCCACAGTTTTACAGTAATAACGGCTTACTACATAGAAATAAATTACAACGCAGAAATATTTCTTTAGGTGCAGCATTTTTAATCGACAAAGACTTTTAATTAACAACCAGTATATTGGTATCATTGGAACCGGCAAAATTCCTCTTTCTAATTAAGTAAAAAAACAACCAAGGTGTACTTTGTTGTGTCATTGTAGGGGTACAAAACAAACTATTAGTAATTGCCTGGTGTTATGCTGCAAGTTAGGAAGATGTTTAGCTTATTGGCGACACTCTAGATTGATAAATAAATATTTAAATTTTTGCTAACCGAGGAAACAAAAGTACCTATATAGGTCTTTCAATTTAACAAATGACCATCGACATCATGAATTAATAATTTTGCATTTTTAAATGTTGTCAGATACACGTTTACACAATTAGCTAATATTGACTTGATATCTTATGATTAGAGTTAAGATTATTTTTTTAACAGTCTGAACGTCTTATCTCATCAGTCATCGCTGATACGCCGAATATTCTTTTACCATAGATTAATTAAGCTACGCACTTTTTTTCTGTTTCTTCATATCCGTTATCAATTTTATTAAGGTTATAGCTTAATTGGTTCATTCAAATATAATGGTTTGGTCCTATGATGTTTGGTTGCTGACTACAAAATTATTTGCGATTTCCATCTATCCATTGTTCAGAAATATAGAAAAATATATATCGGTAATTACATTATTTAAGAAATAATGGAAGACGATAGATAGAATCTTCCATCCTTATATTTTTTTGAGGAAAAGTTACCGATAAGTGACTGCAAAATGTTCTGTCAATTTCAAAAGTCAACTGTGACAGTATAAACTTCTGTCACAATTCTACATATTGTGCAAGTAACAAAAGGCAACCTCGCGTAGTATAGGCATTCTTTTACCCTGAAATCTTACTGACATTGCCATACATTTGGAAACATTTTTGCGCAAAAATACTTGGTATACTTTGACGTCATGTATGATACAGATGTCACGCGTGTCGCCTGCCAATTTGAAAAAGCTGTGAACATATTTTCGGATTCAGAAAATTATGTAGAATCTGAATATGTCGACACACGGTCTTTTATTTATAATTAAAAAAATTATCATGTTGTCGATAAAACCGAAAATTTGGGTTAAGTAATTGCAAATTTACAGTAAATTTCAAATTTCTAAATTTATTAAATACATATATTTATAAATGCAAAAGTTATGGACTAGAACACTTGGTTTTTGAATACTAATTAGCGATTATGTCATTAGCATCAGTTCGCTCTCTCTTACTTGACATTTTATTAAACTCATAAGCCAAAAAAATGCTGTAGAACAGGTCTTGTGCTTATTGTATATCGGACATGAATAATCCCGTAAAAACTTCATTTTCTATAAATTCGCCGTTATAAGTAGAGTTGGGCAAATTATATAATAATAAATAAAGCAGATGAACCGTAGAGTTGCAAGTCAGTAACAACAGTGCTTGTTTTTCTTATAAAAAGTAATTTTTTTTATTTTATCTAAATATGTGGTGATATAAAATGCGAACGCATGGCAAGGTGGCCCGTTTGTTCGCCCGCTTTGTCTATTAATATGACTTATGTTTTATAAATACATACTAAATTACGATGATATGATTGATCTGCTTTATTTATATTACATTATTTGAGGCCCGCGTCGCAATACGTACCTGCTCCGCCGGACAATTGCCCAATTCTAGTCATAAGGCTTTAAGCCTCATATTCGGAAAAAAATAAGAAAATAAAAAATTAAATCTTTTCATCTTTCACGAGTAAATTTATCATATTTTCTTTCTATTAAGATTCGATTACAGGTTTACCCTGTGACAACAGAAATATGTGTTATTACTTATTAACAATGCATCGCCAAATTTTTAATTATTAAATTACAAAAACAAAAGCAAATAAATTCCTGGAAAAACTCGATTCTTTTGGATGAAATAAAATTTAAAAATGGTATACGTCCCCCAATTCACACTGTCACTACGGTCATGAATGAAAGATCCACATTTATGTATTTGGTGGTGCTCATATATACATTAGCGCCAGATGCAATTACCTTATTAGTTTTTTTCCTATCTCAAATAGCTGTGTTGACGTTTTATCAACATCATTTTAGTTGCTGCAATATGCTCCACGTGTGAGATAATTACGTGAATTTGTCAGTACTGTTGTTCGGGGATACCTATTGATGATTCTTGTTTAGCGTACGGTAATTTCCCCCGAATCGAGTGATGTATGTCAGTCATCACCGTCAGTAATATCTCCATATACACACATAATACATACGTCCATGTAAACAAGAACGCCGCTATCGGTAACAATTGAAACAGCAACTTTCATTCCGCATATATGTTAGTCTACTCCTGAATGAGAATCACATAATCATACGCTTGCGTGACTCGTTGCAGACGTCACTGTTTTTAAAGTTTATAGAGTCAAGGCGCGCGATGACGGCGGTATATTAGTTTAAAACAATAGGTGCTCGGTGGCGCGTCTTTAACGTACGGTACAGCCTTCACGAGCCCGAAGAAGTGCGTGTTTTCTCGCAATCGTGACCATTTCTGTCATGCCATCGCTGATGAGATTTAAATGATGCGAAAACTCTCGATACCAATATTTTGTACACATACAGATTTACCAGGAATTGTAGCGACAACATGGATGATTTAACTAATATAGAAGTTTCGACTGAGAAAGCGGATGATTTAAAGAAAACTCGCTTTAGTTCGCCTGAAATAACTTATTCCCCTTACGTATGTGGCCACGATACTCTTGACGGTGCGTGCTTTCGACAAGAGAGATCTCCATCTCCGGAATGTGATTCCTCAAATGCGTCTCCTCGTATTGGCAGAAGATCACTCGGTTCTTTAAGGAAGGGTAGTTCAGCAAGTCATCGTGTAAGAAGAAGGAATTCACATGTGTCTCCGAGCGGTTACGAACAATATTCAAAGAGTCTTTTGGAAGTTCCTATGGTATTAGATTATGGGGACGCGTCTAGTGATGATTTGAGCTCTGAATGGGATTCGGACGTAAACGAATTACAGCATGTAACTCGTTCAAAGGTCAGAACTGATAAACATAATACATACTGTTTTAATTTCGCGCATTTTGATATCATTTCCCGTGTTTTTCTTCCTTTCGCTTGCCTTTTTATTTGCGTAGTTAAATGCAATAACCTAATAACTCACCTGGTAACATCAGCAAGATTCATATACAATTTTACTGTTCGCTTCTTCCTCGTTGAAATGAATAAATTACCTAGTCATTTACTTCTCATCGCAAATTCGTTATTTTAAAACGGCATGGTAGTCTCAATTTGCGTTTCAACTGAAGCAACATTAAAAAGATGTTTCGTTGTGTTTCCTCTTGTTGCTGAAAAATAAGAAACTTTTAGGAACATTTAGAAACTTAGCGTTTCCATTCAAGCAATAAAATTCTCAATAGTCTCGCAATGTTTCTGACAACATAGGGGCGCAATGGAGTGTTTTCACTGCTGTCGGATGCATAATTAAAATGTGCACCAGCTCTTTTCTTCATAGAATTCGATAAAATATTTTTCCTTTTTCGCTTTGCTTCTTGTAGATTAGATGTTGATTTTTTTTTTCTTCCAGAGTCGCTTAGGTGTCATTTTTTGTATTTCTACATTTATATTTTGGGTTCTTGGAGTCCCACAAACACTCGTGTAATTTATAATTGTCACTTGGTTTGGTAACCAAACCATTAGTCTACAAAAACGTTGTATTTTTACTATAGCGTCAATACGTCAATATATTGAACAACTAAACGCAGCAAATTTTTGTTTCATATTTGTTTCCATTGCCCAGCTTAAAGTTTGCCGCCCAAAATTGAAACCGGCGATAATGACGAATGTTTTCGGAAACCAGCAATAGAAACATCAAAATCCCGCAATGCTACTGCAGTAGAAAGTTTTAAAGTAATAGAAGTTGGAAATATATTTGCGTAACTGGATTTACTACTCCATACTTTCTCAATATTGTAACGAACAGATCATTAAACGGTAATGATAAAATCGAATAATTTAGCTAAAAATCATGTCAAAGTGCGTTAGAAAAATTAATTATATGCTTAAAATGACCTCAGCATCGTTAACATAACAGTATTTCCGGTTTGAATACTTTTTTGTAATGTATCGCTGGTGAAGTTCTGATAACCAGCATACTACAATTTTTTATTAAGAGGTCATAAAGGTATTTATCCATATTTATTTTTCTCTCTGTATGACAATGTATACCGTAATGCATAAAATATGCGGATGTCAAAGAAAGGAAATATCTGCTAAGTCTCCTGCTGGTCATCTGTCCTCATATACGGCTGTCCGTATATGAAAATCGTTGACATACAATTGTATGCTTATTTTTAATTAAGTCCCCAAAATCTATTAATATACATCCATTTCCATATTTTTGTGCAGAAACTATTTCAGCCCTTTAACATTATCTACGAAGAGGCATGGTAGAATTGTACCTTACATCTTCTAATAAATGAATTGCGAGAATAACACCGTTAAATATAAAATAACGAAAATAGTGTTTATTAAAGATA
Source organism: Protaetia brevitarsis (assembly GCA_004143645.1). NCBI lineage: Eukaryota > Metazoa > Arthropoda > Insecta > Coleoptera > Scarabaeidae > Protaetia > Protaetia brevitarsis. Next base: position 38,159 of record RXPK01004243.1, read on the forward strand.
ACGTTAGCATAAACAACCCGTTCGTAATTACATATTTAATATTCTGGAGATTTTGTTTCATGAAAAATTAGATTTCTTAAAATATTTAATTTTATAAAAAAAAATTAAATAAATAAGTAACTTATCTCGGTTTAGGGGTTTTGCTAATTGAGTCTGCATAATTTAGGATGTAATTTGTGATTTAGAAGTTCAAATTTCCCGTTCTTAAAACGAATAAAAATATTGCGGTTAATATTAGTATAGACCAAGTGCACAGATATAGATAGGCTTTATCCCTATCCGTTTGACTTGGGTTTGTTCAATTATCAAAATGAAAATAACTTTCAGTATAACATATAATACAGACACACCAATATTACAAGTGAATAACTGACTTAGAGCCGTTTTACACGTACGAGAATTTTTACAGAAATCATAACAAAAATTATCTCGAAAATTTTGGTGATAATTTTCGTAAGAATTTTTGTCACGACACCTTCAGGTCATTTTACACAGGAATAAATTTTAACCGGAATTTTCACGATATTTGTTGTTATAAGCAGGCGCATTTGTTAAATTAAATTGTTATTTGATTATGGTTATCATAGAAATCCTAAATAAATGGCAGTTAACCGATAAACCAGCAAAATATGGATCACAATTGTTTAGATTTAGGTTACAACTGAGAAGTGCAAATGGAAGTAACTTTATTTCTGTGTAAAACGACCTGAAATTGTCGCCACAAAAATTCTTACGAAAATTGTCATCCAAATTTTCAGGATAAATTTTGTTATAATTTGCGGAAGAATTCTCGTACGTGTAAAACGGCTCTTAGATTGTTGAAGCGGTAACAGATTCAAATGATGAATAGAAAACCTAAAGAACACGCTATAAAAATAAATGTAGAGGTGAGACCAACAAACAAATATCGTTTAACGACAAAAAGAGCCTTATTATTAATATGGAACGAATACTGGTAGAGCAAGTTCATAATATTAAATATTTAGAAGGCGTAATTGGTGGAACAAATAGCGTGAAGAAGAAATTAATAGTAGACATAACAAAGCAGCTTCACAGTTAAAGAGGATTTATAAATAAAAAGGAAATATATACCAACAACAAATGGATAATCTACAAAACAATATATTTAGCAATATTAATACCAGAAAATGAATCATGCATAGTTACAGAAATGAAGGGAAAACGGCAGATAGCTAAAATGAAATTTTTAAGCCGCGTAAAAAACCTAAATATGATGGATATAATAAGAAATTACCATAATATACAGAAAAAAAACAATCAAGTGATAGGGAGATTTATAGATATAAATTTAGTCCTAACAAATGTTTCCATTTTGTTTGATCTCTGATTATCTACACCTTTTGACAATGTATTCTTAAGAATGAAATATTTGCCAGTGGTTCATTTGTATATGCATATTTGGTCGAGCGACTCTACAAGTAATAATAAAATAAATATTTAGTTGATTATATCGAACAAAATTGTTGAAATTAGAAAAATATATTTCTAGTTAATTAATTTGATTATTTCATTGGAATAAATTATTTCATTAAGCATATATAAGACTAGCTGTTGTCCACGGCTTCGCGCGCAACAGTTTTCGTGAATGTGAAGTTACAGATTTTTAAATTAACCAAAATCGCGTCAGTTCAACAATAATTACGAGCTAAAATATAGTCAAAGCTATTGCGTGCCCAATTATTTCTCCGCATTAGTTGTTTTTTTGTTTTTGTTTTTATACGAAAAATTTCCTTATTATTTTAAGCAGAGAAATTTGATTGGATTTTTTGGATGTTAACATTTAAACGCACAAATATTTCTGAAAATATAATGTTTTACAAGTTATGCTATAGCAAATTATTCTTAGAATCACTACACAGTTTTTTTTTCTGTTATTGTTCTTTGATTTACTATGATTTTATGTTTTACTAAAAACTAAGGGCGGAGAAAATAAATCAAATACGTGTGGTGAACATGTATTCGTTAGGTGATGACAGACATGACTAGACATGCGCTACTCAACGGATCATTCCGGTATCGTGATTAATGATTCTTACAAGATATAAAATTGTGGCTTAGCAGTAGTCGATTTTGTCTACAAAAGGCTAAAGTGAAGCGACATATAATACTTCTAACTATTTTCCTGCCTGGGTATCTACGTCATTACAGCTCCGATAATGATCTTATGGATTAGATTACCTAGTATACCAACAAGAAGAGAATATCGTAATATGTGAAGGTTGTTTTAATATCTAGATCTATTACCTAGATTAATCCACCAAAACTTAGCCACTTCTTGAAGTTATTTCGAAAAAGTATAGAGAATAATAACCAAATACAAATATACTCAACTTACCTCATAGTTAAATCTTCAGTTTAGGTAAGTCGAAGTTAAATGCATGGGAATGAAGAATGAATGAAACCACTTTTACCGATTATAAATTTTGATCAGCTCCCAACAAGCATCAAAGAGTGCATGTTTTTAAATAAAAACTGGATAAATCCATTTATTTTACTATAAAGTGTTTTCTGTATTCTCTGTAAAATTCAGTAAAATTTCTTTCCACTTCTCATTGTGAGGATTTTAATTTTTATGTTACCAATTGTTTTACAAACCACACACACAAACTATTTGATAGTTTTTAATATGTATTTTTACTTTTTAAAACTACATAAAATAGCCAGTTTCATAATCCTGTATATTATTTCTATTCAGATCTTAGAATTTAAATTATATGTACCGTAATATTATTTGTTTTGACTTGATCTAACACTATTACTAAAAAATCTTGATTTTGTAAATTTTAAACATTGAGTTTATTGTATCGCCAAGTATACAGGTATGAATGTTTTAACTGGGACAAATCTTGAATGCTGCAGAACTTCATAGCTGTTTTCCGGCTTTTTCCGTTTTTTTTTTTTTTTTAGCAAAGTTGCTGTATTGGCAATCGTGGCTATTAAATAGTTAGGCACTTATTATCACATAAGTAAATTATAAATACGGAGCACCGTTTCTATAGGTATATGCTGATTGTATATTTTATCCAACATAATGCGCATACCTATTTATTGACAACAGTGTAGACTTTTTATTTTTTATGTCAATTTATATGCGAAAACTATACACTAGTGTACACTGAGAAACGAGATTGCATTAAATGAAAAGTTTTATGACGTTTGGTTTTTATCATGTTAAACGAAAAGGATACCTTTTCGCAGAAAAGTGTTTATATTATTTGAAAGTAGCCTGCTGTTTTGCCGGAAAACTATTTTCTTCTTAAGTACATGCTTTTGGACGAAAAGTAACCGTAATTTAATTAAATGGAATGCACCTTAGTTTTGATTAATATTTTATAATATCTGTATAACTTCTGTTTAAGTTAAAACAATACACATTCACATATTATATTGCTATTATTATATTAACTTTACTTTAAATAAGAAAAACCCGGCGTTTTATTTCATTTGCGTGGACATGCATGAATACATTGATTTAAAACATTTGGCTTTTAGCGAAAAATGCAAGGGTCTGCATTCAAGCTGAGTGATTTTTTACGCGAAGGTATTTTAGTTTCATGCATGACATGCACACAAACTATAGTAAACAAACATAAATATTTTCGTGCAAGATTAAGGGAATTTCAGGAACAATTGGAATCTTTTCAGTTAATGTTGCATTACTTATAAGCCAACGCACTTTACAGAAGCATATAGTGTTTGAACGTTTAAAACTATTACCCACTTGTTGTTCCTGTATTCAAACGAATAATTTGGTTAGAAGATCTATTTGAAACAATATAATATTATTTTCGTATAGCAGATTTCTCCCCATGGCACATCTCCTGTTTCATTCCAGTAGCAGAATATATTTCGCACAAATAGGGTGGAATATACGATTACAACATGCTAACCTGGTATATTTATCAGATCAACATTCGATAGGAGTTTACTGGTATGGTCGCTGCGATCAACTCCCAATACCAGGGGCAAAGGCTTGGCGGTTTTTGCAACCATCCCAACCGCGTGTCCTCCATATATGATAAATTTGGAGTGCATGGATTTTTGGATTTAATTCATTTTTTATTTCAATCAAAAATGATCACGATATTTTGTTGTGTTTACGCTTTTCGGTAAAACCGCAAAAAAGTCAAGTCTAAGGTGAATAAATGTTATAAGAAAAGGAAAAACCTCTCGATTCAAAATAAAGTTCAAAATAAAGAGGACTTGAATTAACTATCAATATCTTTAACTTCAAAGAAGGAACTGCTTCAACAAAAAAAAATATATTATTTCCGAAGAAATACGTGGGTTCAAAATTATTTTCCTTTTCAAGGAAACACCAAATCATGTTGGCCTTAATACGCAAAAACTTTTGGTTTAATGCAATTCCTTTTAAATGAAAAGGATACTTCTATCAGTGTACACTGGAGCACACGATTAAGCATAATATGTATGGCACTACTGTAATCTGTGTGGCTGTAATCGTGTAAATTTTCTAATTTTCAAGTAAGCTATTGAGCGTATGACATTATTATTGATATTAAAGAAAATAGTAAAAATGAGACAAAGGAAAAGGAAGATGCGTGAAAAATGTAGAAATGGTGCTTGCAAATTAAAGTATGAATGAAGGAGAACGAAGAGAGAAGAAAAATGTTTACATATAAAGTAAGCGTTTTCTTATTTCAAGATATTCAAAGATGTCTAATGATTTTTCAAATAAAAGAAGTTATACTATATCATAAAGAGAAGTTAGATTTGAAGGTATTATTTATAACGAATTTAACGTTTAGCTGTATAGCAAACATAATGAAAAAATACTCTAAAAAATACCATGAGAGAGTTTCTATTGTAAAAAGGTCAAATCTCTTAAAAAAAATACATCATAATGATTTTTTTATTCTGAACTATTACAATATAACATAAGAATAGGAAATAATGAAAGAGAAAATCACAATCACTAAATTATATTTAACGACAACTTTGCCATTAAGCAGACTGCAAAAAGTCGTTTGATTTTTATTTGCCTGTATATTTTATCAAATGTCAGTATTTTTTTTTTACAGAGTTCATAAAAATATATTTGATAATTTTTAGTATAACGTCGTTAATAACTAAAAAGTTTAATACAGTCTTTCTTAACCAGGAAGCATAAACATTTTGATATTTGACCTCCTTGTTATCATAACAAACAAATTAAGTATAACAGCCACGGTTTCTGGTTTAAAATAGTTTTTCTGTTGATATTGCTCTTTTATAAATACTTGTTGAAATGACTAGCATCTGCATTCTATACATAGTACCTATATAATATTTAAATAAATATATAATATAGAATAAAGACAACTTTCTTTTTATTCCTTTATGTAATTTCAGTAAGCTTTTATTAAAAAAATGCACTCGGTTCATATGCAATATTTTTCACGTTGATAATCAGCAGGCAGGCTTTTAATTATCAGACTTTTAAAAAGTTCTTAATGTTTTGTTCCAACGAATAACTGATTTTACGAAAACCATAAACAAAATCACGAGCATGCAGGAAAAATTGTTATAAATACCTATCTCTAATTATGTTAAATGCAGTGTGTGTAATTATAAACCCATCTACGCACACCAAGCTATTTCTGTCATTGTGTAATGTGATAATGGTCTGTAACAATATAGTATAAAAAAATAAACATGTTGAGTGACGTTAACATGTTACAGCACTATTGCTTTATAGCATAACACGTTACTGCAATACTCGTCATTCGCATTTTTCCTCATCCTTATATATCGTTATTTGACGTTTGTACCCGAGTTAACACCTTAGTATAAAAATGTACATTATATTTAGCAAATGCTATTCTTTATAATGTTATCCTTGTCATTTATGAAGAGTTTTATTTACGTTGCCTGTATGTAATAACAGGAATGCAACATTGGCATATGTATTGTTGAGGAGTGTTCTGTTCATCAACCATGCGACATGAAGCGCTTATCAATAATGTATTTCGTAGTATAACACTCCTTAATGGCTGTTAAATAAAAATGACGGATATATTTAACAAACGTATATTTTAAAATCATACAATAAATGCATAAGTTGTCGCAACTCGACCATTACACACTGAATACGTAAGTTTTTGTCCTTTTTAAAACGTTTCCTTCCTTTCTCATTAGGGATATCAACATGTTTTTGATCCCTAAAATATTTCTAGATGATCGCACACTTCATTTTTGTAAAATTTATCAGAGAACAGCCTAATTTTGTGAATCAAATTGTCTTTTCTGATGAAACAACATTTTGTTTCTATGTTGCGGTCAACTGGCATGATTGTCCTTGCTGGACAAACGAAAACCCTCATTGGATGAACGAAGTGTATACCCTCAAAAAGTGAATGTATGGGCTGCTATACTCCTTACTTCCCAAAACAGGTAATTTAAATCGTGCCAGCTATTTGCATTTATTGAGAAACGACATTGTGCCAGCAATTACAGCTCTCCATCCAAATCCAAATAGGCTGAATCAATCAAATGACGACATTTGGTTCCAACAAGATGCAGCTCCATCACATTTTGCGCATAATGTTCGTGGTTATTTAAATAACACATTTCTAGCCCGCTGGATCAGATGCAGAGGAACGATTGATTAGCCAACACGTTCTCCAGACCTATCATCTTCTTGTGGGGTCATTTGAAATGTCAAGTACACAAAAATCGATAATTAGAGGTATGAATAACTGAAGAAATCAATCGTATTGCACCAGAAGTGATACAGAATTCACTGAGACATTTCACTGATCGATTGCATTACTGCCAAGTTGCAAACGGAGAACAATTTGAACATATATTTTAAAAATTGAACCTGTTTACTAAAAACTAGTTTTCAGCTATGAGTATTTTCTTTGTTTTTTCAAATACTTTGTTTGCTGGAAATTAAATTATGCTGATGATAGTGTAAAAATATACAGGGTCACCCATTGAAAAAACAAAAGTTGAAAACAATTGCTATGAAACACGAAGCGTAAACAAAATGGCGATATCATAAGTAAACTCACACACTGTATACTACAGTGTTCGTTTACTTTTTTTAAGGGTAAAATTTGTTTTTGTGTACTATAATTACAATAATCAACTTGAACAATCGTAACAAATACATGTGATCCTTAACAATTCTTGAGCATTGTAAGTATATAGGTATATCATGTAATAAATCTTGCCGGTTTATTAGTAAAATCAGATTATATAATTAAGGCATTATTAAGTAGAAAGTACCAACAATCGCACTAGACAATATTAAAATGTATATATGTATATAATTGGCGTAATTGCGGTAAGGATTTTTTTAATACTAAGGGTGGACTTTTAATGACAAAACACTAATTGTAAGACAAAATTGCATTCGCCGCTGTTTTCTAAATGCTATTTTTGTCATTGTTTTAATACTAAAAATGGCTGGGTTATTAATTAGGTTAACAAAAATGACACTGGCAGATACATGGAACAAAGTAACAAGAACAAAAGGAAAGATATCACACAGTTTCGAGAAGAAGACCGGAGCTAGACAAGGGGACCCATTACCTACAGTACAATTTAATCTAGTGCATAGAAGTAGTTTTTAGACAGCGAAATACAAACACAAGGGATCATATATCAACTAAAACAGCAATTAATTGCCTATGCGGACGACGTAGCACGAATAACCAGAAAGAACTAGAAAGAATATTCAGCAAAATGGAAAAGACAACAAGGTTATATGGGCTAAAAATTAATGGGGATAAACAAAGTACATAATACTGAAACAAGCAAGATATAGTAAATTCAAAACTGATACAAGAAACGATAATTTTCAGAAAGTAAGTCACTTTGAATACTTGCGGGTAGCGATTACAAATAACAGTAAAGAATTAATGCAAAGAAATAAAAAAAAAATTAAAGGAGGAAAGCAATGCAATAGAGTCAACGAAGAAAATGTTAAAGTCAGAATATATAGAACAGTAATAAGGCTGACGGTAGTGTACGGACGTGAAGCGTGGGGGTTAATGAAAAAGAACAAAATGAAAATAGAAGTGTGGGAGAGAAAAATGTTAAGGAGTACTTTTGGGGGAAGAAAGGCAGAGTAAAAGGCTGTTGAAGAAGAAAAACGAATCGTGACATAAAAGAGCTATATGGCACAGCAACATAGTTCAGCACGTTAAATACAGAGGTTCAGATGGTTAGGACATGTAAGCAAGATGCCAGAATACAGACATTTCAGAAGAGTACTGAAAGAAAGAGAAGGCGAAAAAAAAGAAAAGAGGTTCGAAGAGGACCGAAGAAGAAATAGCTAGATGCAGTGATAAGCACGCTCAAGAACTTTTGGGGTATTGCATTGGAAAAGTGCGTCACAGAACATATCATAATGGAGGAAGATTGTACAGAAAATTGAGAAAACATAGGAAAGTCATGGGCATTAAAGGCTTGTAGAACTAATTTATATACAGTGATTGGCAGAAAATGCGCAGCATATGGGAATTTTTTTGTTTTGTTAACAGGATTTTGGAATGATTTGTGGAATAAAGATTAAGCTAATGTTTT